>QANT01002691.1:0-90277 GCA_003254885.1 Purshia tridentata
AACTCTATTTATACTATATTGTAATACAATTTCTCTAAAAAAAAATTTCAATTCAGTCACAACTTAACTGTGACTGTATCACAATTTAACTGTGACTATCATTCAGTCACAACTGAATTTGAAGTTGAGTGTCGTACAGTCACATCTAAAACTGAAGTTGAGATTATATTAACTAATTTCCAAGACAATATAAAAGTATCAAGGACAATTTTATCAAAACTTTATAAATTTTATTTAAGACCTATCATATGTGGGCCAAAGGACAATAGAAGGGCAAATTTGTCAAATAAGTAAAGCCCAAAACAAAATGTGCTGTAAATTTATGACCTATTCTAAAAATCAAATTCATTAGTTAGTAGCTAAACCTAAAAATTATAAGCAAAACTGATTTTCTAAAAAAGTATTGAAAGTTGGTATTTAATCTTAAATTTCTATTCGTATAATTCATTATAGTTTAATTTGTGTTCTCTTATAGTTTAATATATGGGCCCTTTGGGCTTTTGTCAAAGAAGCCCATTTTACGAAGTGGAGCTATTATTTTTCATACTTTTTTTGGGCTGAAATTGCTAAAAAACGTCATTAACCCCAATTAGCCCAACGGCCGAAGCACGTTACCTGCAAATAGGTGGAAAAACATAGGATTTTGACAATGTCACAACTTTTGGAGCATATTTATTTCAAGATCAACGCGTAATTAATCATGTTCAAGTCTTCATGAACTTTAAATATCTAAAATTAAAAAGTCTTCATAAACTTTAGACCTCTAATTTCTATAGTTTTTAACGTAGAACTTCACCAAACTGACTTGACATGGATTATTTTTTATGGCATTGGTTAAGTTGGGCAATTGGTAATCCTACCCTGCCTACAATTACCTTGGCTTGCACTTGAAAATAAAATCTTATCTTACCAACAAAGAAATTAAAGTATAATTAATTAATAGACAGGGTAGCTTATTCCTTTACTGAAAAGGAAATTACAATCACTACTACTACTATACCTACCTAATAGCCTCCATCTACTAATTAATTAGTTAATAATGTCTCATTGCTTCTTTAATATATAATTGGAAAATGCAAAGTTAGGGTATATAATAATGTATTATATATAATACCATCATAATAAAATGACATGTAGATTGTGGAGTGATGAATCATGATGGTCTGTACCATATTGGCAACCTTTAATTTCATCCTAATGGTTTGTAATGATATTCTACTTGAATTCATTCATGTTATCGATCAACCTCCACAATAATAACCATGGTAATTAATTATAAATACCCAAAAACAAAAAGTGACATATGGATCAGAAACAAAAGAGAAAGCAAAAGGTAGCAAAACTACTCAAAGTACCCCCTTTTTTCCGTAGTAGTGATGGAGTGACGTCGTAGTGTGGTGGGCAGTCTAGCAGAAACGTACAAAACTATCTTCTTTCTCCATCTCCACTGCTGCATATAATCAAGTTGGATGCAACCAAGCACCAGCCATCTCCATTCTCCAGTGCTGCACTGCACATAGACCACATCTTTAGGTCGATTTTTAAAAAAGATATTGTCATATATATATAATTTTAATCAAATAAATAGATAAATTACAAAATATTTTCAATAAACACTTGACATGATATCATTTAATTATACAGATAATAATTTTTGATTAAACTAATTTTTTATAAAGATAATTCTTCAATAAAAACCTAAAATGTAAATTATTTCAATTATCAAAATACAATGTGAATTGAATTCCAAAAAATTATTTATATCGGGCCCATAGATATTAAGCATGCAACAACGACTGTACGTAGCATCAGGCGCTACTATTACTTTCTGACAATGGATCATCAAGCACAAGGTCCACTACACGTTCAAAATCACTATGTCATCAAGCGGTCCAAAATAATTGCACTACTACACATATTGGATATTAATATTATTATTGAAATAAACAGTAATGGAGGGTATATAAATAATTGAGAAATCGTATGATTTTAGCATGATCATCAATACACAATTTTATGGACTTTCTTAATTGATTAGTGGGTCCCTTGGCCGGTAGATGGTGCACCCATTTTGTATAACATATCAAATAGGATTGGTCTGATTTTTAATTTCAAAAGAAAGTGAAGAAACCCAAGAGAAAGGGTCAAAATTAACGCTTTATTCTTTGATGTATTAGATTGTTACAATTGATAATCTAGCAATATATATATATATTTTAAGTTACTTAATCATTTGATAATAGAACATTTGTATGACTGACTTTTGGGTCAAAAATAAATAATTTATGAACAACTAATATGAATTCACACGCAAATAGTTAGATACCCCTCTAAGCTAACTCTATATGCATGCATAAAAGCATAAAAGCACTAAAAATTTTAAAATTGAATGCCAAATCCCGATATTTTGGTAGGTACTTGGATTTTACATTTTGACTACTAAAAAATCAACACACGAATTAAATTTATTAATGTTATAAAGAATTCGTCCCTAAAACAATTCAGTAATTTGCAAGTTTTGCAAATAAAAAAAGAATAAGTTAGTTTGGATGGTGGAATGATGGCCGACAAGAGCATGATGAAGCATATAAAGCTATTTTCTTTAAAGCTACATATGTTTCAAAGTTTGACATGGGTGGAGGAATATAATTAGTAGTTTCTTCTTTTCTTTCACTTTGAAGCTTGAGCTTAGGTGGAACCCTTGCATTTTCTCCCACCAAATCATGACAGACAGGAACACATCTTATGAAACTTCAACTCTTCTAAGGTAATAAAATTACTTCATACGGCTTTTAAATAAAACAATATTGTTGGTGGGGTTATAATGTTCCCAACATAGCCTCAAAAGAAAACACTGAACAAGATTTTGTGTGTAACCTAAAGTTGAAATAGATGGGGTATGCGTACGTTTTAGGTGTGAATGGTGATCGAGCTAAGCTACCCTTTTCCAAGTATTCCTTGTTTATTATCGGCTACCTTAATTAAACAATACATATATAACCACCATCACTGCATTTCCATGAAATTAATACTATCATTTAATTAATTCATAGGTTAATTGACTTTAAATACCAAATTTCAATAATTTTTTAGTTTAGGTACCAAAAATTAATAGCATTTTAAATTAGGTACTAGTTGAAAAGTCAAACATAATAATATAATAAAGGGCATTATAATTCACAAATATTACATCACATGCCACTACAATAATATATATATATATATATATTACATCCATACTATTACATTAATTTATACTANGAGGCTCATATCTTACCAAACTGGATTTGGTATTTGATTATATTAATCATGATTAGCCATCAGCTGTTTAAATAAGTAGATGGATGACCAAAAATTCTGGCTGGGCAATAGATGAAGAATTAATTCATTCATATTAATGTAACATATATGTAATACTTTTTTTGATTATAGGGGAGGAGATTCGAATCCAAATGTGTAAGATCAACTCCAACTCATATTAATATAACATGTAATACTTGAAAATGTTATAATTCTCCCATGTGGAATTCTACTCATAAATTACTTGTTATAATATCATATTAAAATTAAATTCAGTATATCCAACCAAAATCTGATCAACAAGGAATGAAGGACCCATGATATTACTCTAATTTGATGGAATAAATGCAAATTGAAAACAGAGGAATTTGTGCTTAATTATAAGAGACCGAAGTGGGACTAGTGCATTTAAGGCTTTTAAGAAATTTAAGCCATTTGAGACCAGGGTGCTACAGGTAGGACCGCAGTTTAATCCATGTGACGATCAGATGAATGCAACATGTGATGGTGCATGTAATTTGTCTTTTTCATATGCATGGATATTGTGTTGCTATATATGCTTGTATTTTTTTTGTCCTATTTAAACATAATTAATTCAAAGAGGAAATGTCTGATATTAATTTGAATGGCCACAAATCAAAACAATTATTTTTAAAAAATAACAAAAAGAAAAAACCTTTTATTTTTTATTTATTTTCATGATTTCATCTATCTATTATACAAATTAATCAAAATTAAACTATTGGATTAAGCATCTCGACCTTAAGCGCAAGAGGGAATAATAGACCGTTCACATTTAAATTAATTATAAAAGGATTTATCAAACCAAAATCACAAAGAAAGCACCCAAGAAATCCATACAGGAACTTAGAAAAATAGTGTATTTGGATTATAATCTTCTGCATGATCTCGTCATGTTATGATGAGAATCTCACTTTTATGTGGTGGGGGTGAATTTCATGCACATATGGACATATTGTGAAAAATAAATTATATAGCCGGCACATAAAAAATTAAATTCATCCAAAAGTAAAAAATTTTATTTTGTTGTTAGAAATAAATTAACAATGAATTAAATTCAAGCAACGAAGCAATGCACTTTTAATTGATTTTCGGAGATCTTGTTATCAAGGGTTTGATGATCCACCAGCACCACCTAAGCAGGAACTAAATTCACCATTTTCATTAATTAATAAGGGTTAGACAAGGTATATTATAAAGTAAACCATGTTTAAATTAAACTAATCCCACTTGAAAAAAGAAATCTTAAGTAAAAGTTCTTCCCACTACTAGTCATTATGTATATGCAAGTAATAGATTTGTAAATCAAATTGTTCTTAAAGATGCAATAATTATCGTGCCTATGAGACTTGGCAACCCATTACTGGTTGACTTGATTAAAAAAATGATAAAGAAATCAGATACAGATAATAATAGTTCAAAAAATAAGCCTCAGAAAGAAAGATATGCTGACCGTGGATCAAATCTGCCTAACAACTACCATTATCATATTTTGAATCCATAAAATCACTCATTAGGCATAATATAGATAACAAAGCTAGATTCTTTTATTGTAATTAAAGTAAATGATAAATGTGATGAAGAAGAAAACCTTAGAATACTGTAAATGACAATTAATTAGGCATATAGACAATATAGCTAGATTATTTTTCTGAAAAAATGAATGATAAAATTTCTAGAGATGAAGAAAAATTTAATAAAAAAATTGTAGGTAGGAAAGTGTTATATCCGTATATTCTACTTCAATTGTAACAATTTTAGAGACTCCTCCTTCAATTTTGATAATGAAAAAACTCGATCATCACATTATTGTATAACCTACAAAGTAATCATACAAATGTAAATTAAGGACCCTTTGAGTTATATTTAAGGAATCTCATCCCAATTTTTTTTTTTTAAGCTTTAAAACAATAAAATGCCTATTACATCACATTATTGTATAACCTACAAAGTAATCATATAAATGTAAATTAAGGACCCTTTGAGTTATATTTAAAGAATCTCATCCCAATTTTTTATTTTTTTTAAGCTTTAAAACAATAAAATGCCTATTTTTTATTTTTGAAAAGATAAACAAGTCAGTATTATTGTCTCTATCACCGTGCTATGGCACCCTAGTAGTGAACATCAAGACCCACACAAAAGAAAACAAACACAAAAACATCAACACCAACAAAAGATAAGGGCTACCTTAATTGAAAAATTGATCGATCGCTGGTGACTAATATAGCCAAATTCCATGAAGGGTTTCCCTTAATTCAAGGGACCAAACCTTAACGCGACGTGAGACATTTCCCTAAATTTTATCAATTTACTTTAAGCAAATCATTAATTGTTGGCTAACTAAAGGTCAATCCATGTTATCTAATGTTAGTGCAATACACATGTAAACTTTAATTAATAATGGAGATAATATTTTAAAGAAAAAACTAATAGTAGAAATTGAGAAGAGTTAAATCTAAATGAATAAATTATATTTAAAAAAAGCAGAGAATATAAGGTGTATAAAATAAATGAGGACATTCCAACAAAAAACCATAGAGCGCAGCGCAGCTAAAGAAATATATAGTGCACGTTGAGATTGAGTTGCCTTAGATCATGGGAGCCCCATGTGAGAACCGTACGTACAAACAATTTTGTTTTGTCATTTTGTTTGGCTCTATGCATATCTTTTCTTTTGTTTATGTCTTACACGTGTGTCCTCCTCCTTCATATTCTTTTTGCTTTCTTGAAGAAACGCTTCCATCCACTTTAACCAACTCATTAATGCTACAAGCTGACAAGCACCAACTACAATTCCTTTTATACATTTACTGTATTTGTAGCTCAATTTAGATGATAATTACTTTTATTATTCATGTATAGTCGAAATTTCAGGATGTTTAGTACCACGTTGGCCCATTTTGGATTCTATTATGTAAGCCTGACTCAATTATATTTAGTACATATTGATATGATCTACTTCACTACAAGTCTACAAGCTACTACATCAGGATTCAGGAGAGCAAATTGTAACCGGCCGCTTCATTTCATAACAAATATGTCTTTTTATTATATAAGCAAATTTTTAAGCATTTAATTTTAATTTTGTGACCCACCAGTAATAACATACTACGTGAAATGACAACAAAATAAAAAAATATCTCCTCAAATTATTGGTATAAAATTAATATACGCAGAAATTCCTTGGAAACTCTGTACGATGGACTAGGCGTAACTGCAAATCCACTAAACTTTCCTTATTTTAATCGTTTCGAAATACAACGAAGTACACTGAAAAAGGAAAAAAAAAAAAAAAGGAAAGTGAAAAAAACCCATAAAATACGCGAAGAAAAAAAACAAAAGCGGCCCACAAGAGATACACAACGCCCTATATAACCCAAAAACCAACGCTCAAACCCATCTCCCTTTCTCTGTGTCTCCATCTCTCCCTCTCCGGCGATGGATACAGATACACCGTCGTCACAATCCAACCCTTCACCGGAGCTCGACTTCGAAAACCTCCAGGCTCTCAAAGTCTTGGGCAAGGGAGCCATGGGAACGGTCTTCTTGGTCCACGACCCCTCAGCTGACCCCTCTGCCCGCTCCCCGTTCGCTCTCAAAGTCGTCGACAAGTCCGCCCTCCGCACCCGCCTCGACGCCGAGCGCCGCGCCCGCTGGGAAATCCAGGTCTTGACCCGGCTGTCCGGCCCCAACTCCCACCCGTTTTTACCCTCCGTCTTCGGCTCCTTCGACTCCGACGAGTTCCTGGGCTGGGCCGTCCCTTACTGCCCGGGTGGCGACCTTAACGTCCTCCGCTACCGCCAAAACGACCGCGTCTTCTCCCCCGCCGTGATCCGCTTCTACTTGGCCGAGATCGTCTGCGCGCTGGAGCACCTCCATAGCATGGGCATCGTGTACCGCGACTTGAAGCCCGAGAACGTCCTCATCCAGCAGTCCGGTCATGTCACCCTCACGGACTTCGACCTCTCACGCGCTCTCAACCACAAAACCAACAAAACCGTCTCTTTTTCGGAGGACGATGCGCCGCCGCCGGACATTCGCCGCAAACACCGCAGAAACATGACACGTTGGATCAACATTATACACGACAATCAGAAATCCAAGGGGCTGAAGAAGGCCAAGTCGGCTCGAGTCAGTCCGGTCAGCCGAGCGGCGCGCAAGCCGAGCTTCTCCGACGGCGAGCGCGCCAACTCCTTCGTCGGCACGGAGGAGTACGTGTCCCCCGAGGTGGTTCGTGGGGAGGGACACGAGTTCGCCGTTGATTGGTGGGCCCTCGGGATTCTAACCTACGAGGCTCTTTACGGGACAACGCCGTTTAAAGGCAAGAACCGCAAGGAAACGTTCCGAAACGTCCTGACGAAAACACCCGAGTTCATCGGAAAGCGGACGGCTTTAACGGACTTGATCGAACAGTTGCTGCACAAGGACGCCACCAAGCGGTTGGGGTACCTCCGAGGCGCGTGTGAGATCAAGGAGCACGAGTTCTTTCGCGGGGTCAGGTGGGACCTACTGACGGAGGTTTTACGGCCTCCGTTCATTCCGTCACGCGATGAGGGGGATTCGACGGAGAAAGTAACGGCCAAAGGAGTGAGCGTCAGAGATTATTTCCAAAAGTTGCGGTCTCCGCCGTCGATGCCGCCATCACCGGATTGTCAATTAACGGAGTTCTGACAGGGAAGGGAGATTGCACGTGTAAGAAGTAGTTATTTCTTCAAAAAAAAAAACCACCGTGTAGCTCTGTGTATAGAATAACGGTAGAATATAGTTAGTTAGAGTTGTATCATATACCCAATTCATACGGTGCATAAGTTTCCCAGTTGCTTTGTACACGGGCCATGGCGGCGCGTGTTTTTCACGCTCTGAAATTTTTGTTAATGGTGGAAATGGAATATACCTTGTTGATCCATCTTAAGCTAGTGTTCCTTTAATCTTTTAACTTAAGGTCACAGTTAGTTCAATTATGCAGGGACAAATTTATGTTTGGGGAAAAAGAAAGTGGAAGGATCGAGATGGGTCAAGTTGTTCACCTGAGGGATTGATTACATTAAGAAAGAGGTAACTGGGTTTGAAATTGGAAAACCCTTTTGTGCAAGGTTCGTTTAACTTGTGGTTGCTGCTTTGATTAATTACAATGCCAAAACGTCTTTTGTTGAGTAAAAAGGTTTATGGTAGGGTCAATAATTGAAATCGATCGGCATCATTTTAATTACTTAACAAAATTATCAATTATAATAACAACAGTTTTTGTTCCGTGAAGTGGTACTATAGGCTATAGCAATGAAACGATCATCACAATAATGAGAAATTATAGTCGGGATTTCTTTTACACGTGCTCAAGTTCATTGCCTCTACATCGACCAAGCTAATTGAATTTAACTCAAGTTTTAATTAGCTTAAATTAATGGCTAATGTGAATTTGTGATACATGATATAATAATTTATTACTTGTTATAAATAAATACATATTAAACTATGAGAAATCTTATATCAATAATGCTATGGATCTTAAATTTGAATCTCAAATAAGTTATTCTACATGTTAATATTTTATTTGTTGTAGAATAAATAATTCTTAAGATAAGCATGTATAAATCAATAAAAATACTGATATACCATTTGAGATTTTTAACACTAATTAACTTATATTTATTTGGATCCTAAAATTTTTTATGAATAATTTCTTACTATTATTCGATCATTGTGGGAAAAATGAGACTTAATTAAGCACCTTTAGAAAAGTTAGTCAACAATTTTTTGGTCGGAAAAGATAGTCAACAATAGAACTCTTAGATTAAGGATCATTAATAATGATAAAGGAGTTATGGCATTTTCGTTACCCATTTTATCCTTTAAAAAAAATTAAATTAAAAAGAGACGTTTATTTTTATATATGAAATGAATGCTTGTTGAAATTTGTCTAAACTAAATGAGAGATAAATAAACAAATGAGTTAAAAGAAAGCTTTCAAAGTTGGATACAAAAGGTGAGAGCTTATGCTATGATTAGAGGACAAAATGTTCATAAATTGCGGGGTTTAATATATAGTATATTATGGTCTTAGTTCCAACTTTACCAAACAATTCATATGACTTTAATCTCTGGTGCTCAATATAAAGTTGTACTATGATGATTGCAACTTTACCACCCCAAAAATATATAAAATTAATTGCAATTTTCAACAGCTATTGAATTAAAAAGGAAAATAGGTAGGCCAAGAATTGTTTATAGTACCCTAAAACCTGTGTTTTTAGCATAACATTCAGAGCCAGCAGTTCCCAGGTCCACTGTGCTTCATGGACCATGGTGGTGGTACTGGCATAAAGGCTTGAAGGGTACAATTGAATAGAATTTAGATAATGAGGGGAGAACATGGAAAACCCAAAAGAACGTGATTGATAATTTATCCATAATACAGGGACCACCCGTGTGCAAAGTTAAAGACAGAAAAGCTTACTAGCTTTGGGGACTGTACAACGTAGGCTTTAAGGCCGAGTGGACGAACTATTTTGGCTTTTTTAAATAGCGGTCCCCCAAATTTGACAGCGCAAAAACATAATTGGGATAGTGGGTGATATAATGGTTTGGAGTTTGGATCAGTGGGTCTGTCACTTTATACATTCTTCTACTTAGATAAGCGTAAAATTATCATAAGCATTTGAACATACAATTTAAAACTTATTTGAGCACCACCGGACACCGCAATATCTAGGGGTGCTCAAATAACGAAAACAATTACAAGATGCTGGAATTGGATGCCAAGAATTCAATAACGTGGACATGTTATTCGATTTGTCGGGGAATTTGGAGCTACTTGTTGGAAAATGGAAAACTATTCTCGTATTCTTTCTTTCGTGGATCTGTGACGAGATAGATTTTGAGGCCCACATACATATATGATACATGTACATGCGCTGAAAGGCTAATGCAATCTTTGTCATCTATCTCTAGCTACTTCTAAATAATTGGATTACTGTTCCTTTTATTTGAAATTAATTAATGGTCCTGCACATATGCACTAAAAAACAACTCAAACTGATCTGACTGTACATATTACATGCATGTATATTAGGGCAAGGGAGAGTAGGCTTTTATGCATGCTCCTATATATGCCCCCTACCTATATATATAGCTTAATTACTGTAGTACTATTGATATATTATGGTTTTATTATGGTTTGCACCGGCCATCGTGGTTTGAGCTATGAAAATGTAATGGAATATACTATCCGACTAATGATCGACTAGTTCTGAGGTCTTTTAACTTGATGAGTTGAACACTTACAACCCATATCCAAGCAAAAGATAGGCCCACTGTTTTGGGCCGTGTTGTCCTACATTTACTTGGGCTTGTTGTTAGGGCCTCTCTTGTAAGGAAAACAAAATAAAATTAAAAAACACGTTCTTCATCCGAGTTCGTTTCCCGTAAGCTTTGTTGCAGAAGCAATAGTCGGTTCTTCTTCCATTGCGCCTTGCTCGCCTCCCGATTCATACTTTGCTCGCTACTCTCCTTCGTTGTACTGTCTCCTTAATTTTAGCGTCGTCTTTTTACCAGGTACACTCTTCTCTATTATTTAGTTCATTTGTAATTTTTACGGTTAGGGTTTCTGTGTTGAACATTCTCTTTCTCTGCATTTTATACTCGTGTATAATTGAAGGGATTCTCGGTATTTTCATGAGTTTCGGTCATTTTTTTATTATATTTTTTCTCTCAGTATTTGTATGATTTTGTGATTTGGGATTCTCTTCTTTCTGTATCGTTTCCCCTAAACTCAAATTACTCGTTTGTAGCTTACTATTTTCTAATATTTACTTGTTTATTTTCAGTTTGAATTGCTAATGTTGATTGTGAATGATATCTTTTCTCTTGGGCATGACAGGGATCTTTTTTATTCAACTGGCAGTGGAAATTTTTGTGAATTGCTGGTGTTTCAGTCCTTTGTGAACTTCACTTTACGTATCAAGTTTGGGTTTAGATTTAATGGCGAGAAAGTATAGTAGTGAGTCGAATGATGATGATGTGAGGGGTGAAAGAGATGAGAGATGGGATGGGCATCGTAATGATGATAAGGATAGGAAAAGGTCTGGTGTGAGAGATTCTAAGGAAGGAAGTGGAAGGTGGGGGGATGATCAAGGTAGGGAGGAACCCCAACAAAGTTCTGATGAAGATGGTGAGCTGGTAGAGGAAGATAGGGGCAAGCGAGAAAGGGAAAGAAATCATGGTAATGGGCATAGGCGACGTGAAAGTGGGGAGGGTGATCGGCTGAGAGAACCTCATAAAAGTTCCGAAGAAGATGATGAACGAGTTAAGAGGTACCGACATGAAAAGGAGAAAACCCATCGGCGTGAGAATGAACATAGACGGCGAGAGACTGAGGATGGTAATAGAAACAGGGGCCGACATTCACGTCACTATTCGGAGCACAAGGATGAAGAGCACAGACATTCCGAACGAAAAAGGGATATAAGAGATGATGATAAGCAAAGGAGGTATAGAAACCAGGATGGTTATGGCGATCTAAAGTATCGTAGAAATAAGGAGGTGAATGAAATACGAGGAGATAGTCGAAGTTTAAGGGAGAGGGATGAGCGAGATAGTAGGGTGCATGAAAATTCAAAGCCTCAAGGACGATCAACAGTTCAAGAAGGCAGTCTGAGTACCGATATGGCAAATTTAGGAAAGAGTGGTGGAGTTTATATTCCACCATTTAAGTTGGCCCGAATGATGAAAGAGGTAGAAGATAAAAGTAGTGTTGAGTATCAGCGATTGACATGGGATGCACTTCGAAAGAGTATCAATGGGCTTGTGAACAAGGTCAATGCTACAAACATAAAGAATATAATTCCTGAGATCTTTTCAGAGAATTTGATTCGTGGAAGAGGTCTGTTCTGCAGATCTTGTATGAAATCTCAGATGGCATCTCCAGGTTTCACAGATGTCTTTGCTGCGTTGGTTGCCGTTGTCAACACTAAGTTCCCTGAGGTTGGTGATCTTCTGTTGAGAAGAATTGTCTTACAGCTAAAGAGAGCATTTAAGCGGAATGACAAGGTGTGTTTTTACCCTTCTTTGTTATTCTACTTGCTTTATTGCTTTTTTGCTTTTTTGCTTATGCATGGAAAATTTCACACGCACGGTGCCACTAAGCCCAATTGGGGCTTTTATAATTTAGTGTTGTCTGATATTAAAATATCTTTTGCTTAGATTGCTTTTTTAACTGCTTTACTTTGTGATCAGCCGCAACTACTAGCTGCTGTTAAATTTATAGCACATCTTGTCAACCAGCAAGTAGCTCATGAGATTATTTCTTTGGAATTGCTCACTGTGCTGCTGGAGAACCCTACGGACGACAGTGTGGAAGTTGCTGTTGGCTTTGTCACAGAGTGTGGATCAATACTGCAGGACCTTTCACCTAAAGGGCTTCATGGTGGGTATGCTGTTTGATTTGTTAGCATTTATCTGGCTTTATTTGTAAATTAGGAGTTTGTGTTGCTATTTATACATTTTTATTGCAGGGAATCCTCCTTATATTTTGTAGGTCCACAGTACCTTTACTTTTCCAGGAAGTTGTTTGACATTGCTTGTATCATTTGCACTTTTTGCAGGGATCTTTGAGCGCTTTCGTGGAATTCTTCATGAGGGAGAAATAGACAAAAGAGTTCAATTTTTGATTGAAGGCTTATTTGCAATACGGAAAGCCAAGTTTCAGGTTGAGTGTATTTTGTCTTTGTGATGGTGAACTAAATATTTACAAAGAATAGCCAGAACTCAAAATTTGTTCTCTTCGTGTGCATTTGCAGGGGTACCCAGCTGTTCGTCCAGAATTGGACCTTGTAGAGCAGGAAGACCAGTTAACCCACGAGATTTCTCTTCAAGAGGAGATAGATCCGGAAATTACCCTTGGTATGTTTACATTTGTTTGTAACCTTTTGACCTATGGTGATGCCTCAGTAGAGATTTAACTTTTTGTTTGTGCTCATTTAGATATTTTCAAGCCGGATCCTGATTTCATTGAAAATGAGAAGCGCTATGAAGAATTGAAGAAAACCATACTTGGTGAGGAGTCTGAAGATGAAGAAGGTTCTGATGCAGTTTCAGATGGTGAGGATGACGACGACGACGACGACGACGAAGATGATGAAGAATCTGATGAAGAGGATGAACAGCAGATGAAAATAAATGATGAGACCGAGACAAATCTTGTAAATCTTCGAAGAACAATCTATCTCACAATCATGTCCAGTGTAGATTTTGAGGAGGCGGGTCATAAGCTCCTTAAGATTAAACTTGAGCCTGGTCAAGAGGTGAGTATTACAAGTCATGCGCATGGTGTTTCTATCTTGTTACACATGATAAGTAGGAAACTGGGATGTGTCTGTGCCATACTCTGCATTATGTGGAAGAGTGCTTGTACTTGGCTAATAATCAGTTAAGCACAAACCTTGTGACACAAATTCGAATGAAGCTAATATAAAGATTAATGTAAAGCGAATTAAACCTGCAAGTATATAAATCATGTGTATCTTCTTTAAAAAAAAAAGTATATGAATCACATGTAGACTTAGAGTGTTTTATGAGACTATTTCCACATGGATTGACTTAGAACAATCTAATTCTAGATATTTTACTCAACCAAGTTAACAGAAAGTTGGACTAATGTTATCTAGAACTATATCATACTTAAAATAATTTATGATAATCCTTTTGATTCGACATTTACAGATGGAGCTATGCGTCATGCTTTTGGAATGTTGCAGTCAGGAGAGAACCTACCTCCGGTACTATGGTCTCTTGGGGCAGAGGTTCTGCATGATCAACAAAATCCACCAGGACAATTTTGAGAAATGCTTTGTGCAGCAATATTCCATGATTCACCGGCTCGAAACAAATAAGCTACGTAATGTTGCGAAGTTTTTTGCCCATTTACTTGGCACAGATGCCCTTCCCTGGCACTGCTTAGCTTATATACGCTTGACTGAAGAGGACACCACTTCTTCTTCTCGTATTTTTATCAAGATCCTTTTCCAGGTAACAGAAAGAAATTTCACTTTTATACATTTCTTTTGGTTTTTTAGGCCTTCCATTTCTTGTTACAATGGTTTCAACTCTACTTCCTCTTCTGAGATGGGCAAATGTAAATTTGATCATAAAGGTGAGCCTTAAAACATGTGATATTTTGGGGTTATGCTTATAATCATTAGTGACCTCTGCTTCTGGGTGAATCCTTTTCTTTACAGCATTTCATAACTCAATAGGCCGTGTTTGTTTAGCCGAATTTCATTTTATGAATGGGAATTATAGGATTGAAAGATCAAAGATACGATGTTGGCTAGTTGAGAGAATAGTTGAAGAACAATGAAATGGTAACCTGATTGACTGTTTTATCCTTGTCCATGAAACGGCTTTTTTCTTATTTTTCATACCATGAGGCATGAGGTGTGGCATTGGCTCAGGTTTTTGATTGATATATAATTAGCTATTAAATTAAAGCCTTTTTCTCAGGCTAATTGCTGGAGTTATGATGTACTTCGCAGGTCTGAAGTGATTATTTTACAGAATTTTGATGTACATATGATATAATATTTATTCTAATTTGTTATTGTTTCTGGTGCAGGAATTGTCGGAGCATCTTGGCATCCGTTTGCTAAATGAGCGGCTGACAGATCCTGCAATGCAGGACTCTTATGAGTCTATTTTCCCAAGGGATAATCCCAAAAACACCCGATTTGCCATTAATTTTTTCACATCCATAGGGCTTGGTGGCATCACTGAGAACCTTCGTGAGTACTTGAAGCATATGCCACGCCTCATTATGCAACAACAAAAACCACTGTCAGATGAAGAATCAGATGAAGAATCTGGGAGTTCTGGTTCGTCAGATTCAGGCACAGATAGTGCTGAGTCTGAATCAGAATCATCTAGCTCTGAAAGTGAAAGTGATAGGGACGAAAGACAGAAGAAGCGTAGGAGGAGAGATTAGTGTTCTTTGCTGCCGTGGAATTAGATGTCATGATGCTCTCAAATAAAGCAGGGAACTTTATAACCTTTAATTTCACAAATTGTAGAATATTGCATGGATTCAATTTGGTGTGAATTTTTTGTTTATTTTCCAAGTAGAGGAAGAACAAGGGTGGGACAAAAAAGTGGCGTAACTCTGTCAGCCTTGTCGCACTGTAGTGTATGAGGTGCCTGTTCAAATTTCTGCAGTTTTTAGTCATTGTAATAGTTAACCATGCAGGTTTTGTTTCTGCTGTAGTGCAATATTAAAGGAGTGTCTTGTAATTTTGATATTGTATGAGCTATGCTTCTAGCGTTTCTTTTTGAACTATGTTATACTCCAATCCAGTACCATATATTAATTCATTGTGTTAAAATCTTGCTTTTTTTTTTTTTTTCAACTGATTGCTGTTTAAATGCTTTCACTGCAAAGGCAAAGTGTAACACACTGGGTACAGTACAGCCTAGTGGTCCAAGTCCTTGTGGAACTTCCTTGACTTGAAAGAGAACTGTATATAACACTATCATCACACTCAATGTGCTTGCTTCATTACCTTCAAAGTCACCCCAGTTTCAGCTTCCAATAACGATTGGCCGAGTCTTCATCCAACCACTCAGTTGAACCAGTCCAACTATAACCGTCTCCCACCCAAACAACGACACCATGACACTTGTCTCAAAATTGTAGATTATCTCTTCAGATTTTCTTGTAAGTAAAGCTAAGATGAAGAATATTTTTAAGCAATTATAGACACTTGTGATGTAATTGCAAGCAAGGCTGATAAGGCTAGTTTAATTGGAATTCTGAGTGAGCCCTGTACTACACTTTGCAAATCAACTGTGTTGCTTTAATATCATCTTAAACAAAGATCACAAGATATTTTCACATCGATATCTATTTTGCTTTTCATTGAAGGAATGACAGAGATATACAACTTCAACCCTTCCGCTCTTCTTCCTAGAAAGTATCTCCTAGGCATCGATCGCTTGTTATTCTGCAACAATCACTTTCTTCTCGATGTCCACATGATATACCTGACGTGCATAATCTTAAGCCGTACATATCATTTTCTATTCACATGCAAGCACATAAACATAATGACAAGGTTTTGGATGTCACTCTGCTTAATTAATTAGTGAAAGCAACCTGAACTACAAAACCTAGTCTAGAGTTTTACTCATTACCATCTTGCCCTCTTTATTAGTAATCAACCTAACTTGCATATTTGTCCCAGCTGATGCCAATTTATGTGTATGAAAACAATAGCAACCAGCCACTTACCCCTTTTCAATTAAATTTAAACCGAAAATGAAAGCAACAATACATCTGTGCTGATGCAAGTATATGCCAACTCTATGTAGATAAGGTTGTATCATTGCCTACGCAAAATTAATTAATCTGTAACTGTAATCTACATAGTCTCTTTATCATTTTTGGTTTTCTCAGTTTTTGTACTTATTTACATTGGAATTCAATTCATATGCAGTTTCCTCCATTAATGGAAAACATTGTGCTTTAAATAATCCGAAATATAGAAAAAATAGAGTCATAGGCATTATCAGATGAGAGAAAGTTTTGTTCTACTTGAACCATTGATTTTTTCAACTAAAAAAACAAAATGTCCAACCTCAACAGAGCTAGTAAAAAGGAGGTATGACTCTGACCTCAGTGTGATTCTAAGTAATCACGGATCAATAGTAAATCAGGAACCATGTTTCTCTTTTTTGAATTAAAAGCAGATAAATTACTGTGACGACATCAATTTGTCATGCTTCCCCCTTGGGAGAAAGAGTCAATATTTGTCTTGGTGTTGAATCACAGGGTAATCTCTCTCACTCACGGTTAGCCGGTTAGGAGACTTAGGAGTTAGGGGTTGTTGCAGAGGATAAAACCCAATAAATAATTAATTTCGAATAAGTGTTGGTAGCAAGAGGAAAACCAAACACATGATGTGGATGTCTGGAAGCAAAATTCTATGGAAGCAGGTAGCCATCAAAATGTTAAATTGTTCATAGAGGTTAATACAGCTGTAGCTGAAACACAAGGACAAAATTCAGTCTTTAATCTATATATATATATATGTGAAATTAAAATGGACCAATCTTAGTAGATGAAGACATGTGATCACCTTCAATTTTAGATATTGTTCAATTCACAATTATTTACAGGATAAATAATTAGAAATAAGACAAAGTTGCTTTACCAAAAATATTATAAAAAATATGGATTTCCAAAAAGAGTTTGAGTTTCTTTTGCTTCTAATGAACAGCTCCTCTTTGAGGATTATAATTCTTTTATATTTAGTTTTTTATTATGATTTTCTGGTCAACAATTTGACTACGATTATGTTGACTTTTTCATTTCCGATTTAGAATTCATTTCTCATTGAAAAAAATTGAATGTCAGTCGATATGTTCATATTTTATTTATAAAAAATGCATTAAAAAAAAAGTTTTGTGGATAAATAAATAAAAAGTCTACCCACCAACCTTTCCAAAACAAATTTTCTATAGGACTTAATTTACTAATTGGATTTAGCTATTTCTGCGGCTTAGCCTGTTACTTGAGATTTTCAAATTTAGCTACTTCAGCGGCTCAGCTTGTTACTTGAGATTTTTAACCATTTCATTTCCTGACGTTAACAATGTATAGCAGTCAAATCATAGCAGGCTTAGCACCCAAATAGAACAATTTTCTTCTACAAATTTTTTACTTTTTTTTTTTTACAAACCTTAAGTAAAAAAAAATAGAAGCAAGAGAAGAGGTCAAAGTTCTTATTTTTATTTTTTTTATCTATTTTAGCCAGTAGAAATTTCAGTCAAAAGTGAAGCGAAAATAAGGCAATTATGGAAGTATTGGGAGCTCAACAAACAATGGCAACCGAGTCGTCTTCGGTTGGTGCTCTTTGTCTTTCTTCTGAGCTTCAGATAACTTCAACCCACGAACCACAAACCACACTTGGTCAAAACCTCTCCTCAAAAGACGACACCGTATCCGTGACTCCTACCTCAATCTTTCATTTTCATTCTCTCTGTGTAGTTTGTACATACATAGATATAGTCAATAGTAATCTCTGTCGAATAATTGGGTTGTGAATATTCTAAATTCACTTTACACGAAAACCATTTTTCTTAGCTTTCACGAGATGATTTCGGATATAGCTTTCAATCTTGGACTCTAGCTTCTCTCTCTCTGTTAGCATGTGTGTATATATAGGCCCTCACTCTCACTCACACAAGTACATCTGCTTTTAACCTTTTTTTTATCCATTCCTTTTCAATTATACTCTTTTTTATTGAATTTGTACTCAGACTGTGTTTTCGACTAGTTGGAGTTCTCAGTCATCTGGGTTCTTGCTCAAATGGGTGTTCTGATTTTCTTTGATTGAATTTTGGAGCTCAAAGTTGTTGGTTTCTGGTGCTTTGGTCTCTTTTCTTATTGCAGTCAGTCACTTTTAAAGATTTTGTTTTCTGGTGTTTGTTGAAATTGAATATCATGATCATTAGCAGTTCAGCTTGAACTCAATTTACTGTTTATTGATTTTTTTTTTCCTATTTATTTTACTTTCTTTCAAGCACATTTGGTAATTTTCAATCTGGGTTTTTGGTGAAAATGAAGTTTTTTGTGGTTATTGATTTGTTAGTCGTGTTTGTCATCTTTCTGCTATGTGGTTTTGCTATGGGAAAGGAGTGCACAAACAGCGTTACTGCATCTCATACTTTTCGGTATGCGCTTTTATCTTCCAATAATGAAACGTTGAAGGAAGAGATGTTCTCACACTACCACTTGACACCAACGGATAATTCTGCGTGGTTGGACTTGCTTCCTAGAAAGATATTGAGGGAAGAAGACGAATACGAATGGGCAATGATGTATCGGAAAATGAAAAATTCAGGGAATTTTGAGGCCTCTGGAGGCTTTCTTAAGGAAGTGTCATTGCATGATGTGAGCTTGGATCCAACTTCACAGCATGGGCGGGCGCAGCAAACAAATTTGGAGTACCTATTGATGTTAAATTCGGATAGTTTACTTTGGAGCTTTCGAAAGACAGCAGGTTTGCCAACCCCTGGGACACCATTTACGGGTTGGGAGGACCCGACTTGTGAGCTTCGGGGTCATTTTGTAGGTTAGTCCTTATTTTTGTTTCTCCTCATAACATTGTTATCTTGCTGATCACAGTTTTTGTGTAATTCGTCTATTTTCAGATATTAATAAATTTTCTTCATTCACATTGTCCTTCTCATAAAATTAAATAGCTTGTATGTTGTATAACGAATAGCTTTTTTTTTTTGTATCTTGAAGGGCATTACTTGAGTGCATCAGCACAAATGTGGGCTAGCACTCATAATCATACTCTCAAAGATAAAATGTCTGCAATAGTGTCCAGTCTATCTCTTTGTCAGAAGAAAATAGGCTCTGGGTATCTTTCTGCTTTTCCATCTGAGGAATTTGATAAATTTGAAGCCGTTAAACCTATCTGGGCTCCTTATTACACCATTCACAAGGTAGAACCTTTTAAATTTGTTTTACTGGAGCAATTACTTCATTTTGATCAAAAGGTCATCAGATTAGCTTTTCAACTTGTTTACTTTATCAGATCTTGGCGGGCCTATTGGATCAGTATACATTTGCTGATAATGCTGAAGCGTTAAATACAATGAAGTGGATGGTTGAGTACTTTTACAACCGTGTTCGGAATGTGATATTAAAGTACTCTATAGAAAGACATTATCAGTCACTTAATGAAGAAACCGGTGGCATGAACGATGTTCTTTATAAGTTATATGCTATCACGGTAAGTAAGATTACCTATAGCCTTGGCTTGTTATGTCAATACTCTAGGAAAAAGCTCGTGTAGAAGTTTCATTGAATTTACTATTTTAATGGGATCGATGCCCAAATCTACTAATCCATTTGTTGGTCACAAAGGTTAGAAATATATATTTTTTTTTAATGAAGAATTACCATGGATACATGAGAAGTCATCTTGTATGATGTAAATGGTGGTAGATCAGTATAGTTTTTCAACCGAATTTATTTATTTAATTTTTTTTTGGTTCAGTAAGTCCCTGGTACCATATTATTATTGTAGTTTCCATGTATATGTTGTAATATTGTGAAAATTAGGTTGTGACATTTACCTTTCTTGTTACTATGCTCAGGGAGATACAAAGCATTTATTGTTGGCTCATCTTTTCGACAAACCATGCTTTCTAGGATTGCTGGCAGTACAGGTAACCTTTATTTTCTGTTAAATATATCTGGGTGGCCCTTAGGTTTCTCACGTACTATTTTGTTTTGCTTTCTCTTCTCTTGGTAAAATAGAACAAGCACCAAAGGGAAATCGGTCTTCCCTTTGAGAAACTAATACTTCTCCAAACATTGTTGCTTGTATGCTAGAAGAGTGGGAGTTTGCCTCCAGTCCTGAAAGTGGGACGCTTTTCCCTTAGATAATGTCATCTGCCATGGTTTCTAGTTCTGGTTCAAACTGCTGAGTAGAGGCCTTGTGGTCAAATGGTATTCCAGTGCACCTCCTGTGTGAGATTGCAGGAATAAGTCCTGCATTGGTCCCTTGTATTAGATGTAATCACTCAAATTTGGTCAGATGTTTTATATTTCCTTGAAATATGTTTGGGACTTTGGACACACATGGTCATGATCTGAAATAAGAAAGATCGACTGGTTCTTGCTATTTCTGTCTCTTGCTATGGCTAGGACATTTAAATTTCTAGAATTCTCTGAACCGCATCTCTTGGAATTCCTCTAATCAAGTAATTTTTATATTTTTAGGCTGATGACATCACTGGTTATCACACTAATACACATATCCCAGTTGTTATTGGTTCTCAAATGCGGTATGAAGTCACTGGTGATCCACTTTATAAGGTAAATATTTAAAGAGCATCTAAACTACAAAGGTTTATCTTATTAGAGAAGATTTTCCTTTTTTTAACATTTATCAAATATCTTGATCTGTCAGGATATAGGGATTTTTTTTATGGACATTGTTAACTCCTCTCACAGCTATGCAACGGGAGGGACATCAGTCCAAGAATTCTGGTACTAAAATTAATGCTTTTGGAGTTTCAATTTCAGTTCATTCATGAACTCTTCTTTTCGCTTGAATCTCCATTGCTACCCTGAGTAACGTCTAGATGCATCATTTATTTTGGCTATGGCTACTTTCTTTCAGACTTGTTTCTTTTTGTGAATTTGCTTTTCAGGTCAGACCCTAAGAGATTGGCAACCACTCTAACTACAGAGAATGAGGAATCATGCACAACTTATAACATGCTGAAGGTATGCCTGTTGTTTTTCATTCTCAAGGCTTCTCATGAATTTTTTGTAAGTCATGTGGGAAATTGATTGATTGCTTTTAATATCTATTCTATCTTGTAAAGTGAGATCCTGGGCTGGGATGTCGCCCTTCCCCCTAGTACTCAAAGGCTTATCTTATATATCACATGATAGTTGCTGTTAGAGCTTAGTTTAATTTTTCTTTTATATAACTTCACCATTCACCTTATAGTTTTCATGTTATTTACCATTAGCCTTGGTGCTGCGGCAACTTTAGCATATCTCACTGATCATGTAGGTCTCTCGCACCCTATTTAGATGGACCAAAGAAATGGCATATGCGGATTATTATGAGCGAGCTCTGACCAATGGCGTGCTAGGCATCCAAAGAGGAACAGAGCCTGGAGTCATGATTTACATGCTCCCACTAGGTCGTGGAAATTCCAAGGCGATAAGCTTTCATGGTTGGGGAAAGCCGTTTGAGTCTTTCTGGTGCTGCTACGGCACTGGTATTTGATTGCTTGTCCCTTTTAACTATTTTCCTTTCAGGGAATTTCAGATTCCACTAACTTGTAAAGTTTCATGATTTTTATATCCTGGTTTTGTGCTTTCTCTTTTTGAGTTTGTTCTGATTGAAGCAGTTTAGACTGCTAATCCACTTGTTGCTGTAATAGTTACTGCCTAATAACCATCAGTTTTGTGTTACTTCTTGATGCTTTTTTTAGGAATTGAATCATTCTCAAAGTTAGGAGATTCTATCTATTTTGAAGAGGAAGGAGAAGTTCCTGGTCTTTACATTATCCAGTTTATATCAAGCTCGCTTTATTGGAAATCTGGACAAATAATGTGTAATCAGGCAGTTGATCATGTCAGTTCATCGGATCCTTACCTTAGAGTTTCATTAACATTTTCTTCAAAGGAGGTATATTTTACATCGACAGTGGCATTAACATTAACCAATTATTTATACAGAAGTTACAGTGGATCTATGATTTTTCTTCTTTTAGATGCTTTGTTTGATTCTGGGAATGGGAGGAGAAAAGGAATTTTGGCATCATACCAGGTCCACTGTAACCTATAAGATTGAATGTTTTCTCATTCTATACTGGATATAATTGATGCAGGGGGCAGGCAAATCATCTACCTTGAACTTGCGAATGCCTATTTGGACTGATTCAAATGGTGCAAAGGCAACTTTGAATGGTGAAAATCTTCCTCTACCTGCTCCAGGTGTGAGATACAATTCTAATTTCCTTTCTATTTCGGCAGTTGTACTTTGGATTCTCGACCTGGGATTCAAATCAGTTCAATGTTCATTTGAACATCTTTCCTGTGCTATATTTGGTGCAAACTATAGACTTAATCGAGATCACTTTTCTTTTCCTAATGCAGGTAGTTTCCTATCAGTCACAAGAAAATGGAGCAATGACGACACATTAACCCTTCAGCTACCCATCCTTCTAAGAACAGAGCCTATTAAAGGTAGCTTTGTTGTAGCTTAACAATTTCATTCATCTGCCAATCCCTAGTATACATGCTTTATCGTATATTTCCATCAAAAAGCAAAAGATTTTTTTTTCATGAATGATATATAACTGAAAATATCCTTTGAATGAAATTCAGATGATCGGCCTGAGTATGCATCGATCCAAGCAATTCTTTATGGTCCGTATCTGCTTGTGGCTCATACCAGTGGTGACTGGGACATTAAAACTGAGTCAGCTAAGTCTCTTTCAGACTGGATAACTCCAATCCCTTCCTCCTACAATAATTATTTGGTTTCCTTCTCCCAAGAGTATGAAAAGTCAACGTTTGCCTTGGCTACCTCAAACCAATCAATTCAACTGGACAAGTTTCCTGAAGCTGGCACTGATGCTGCTGTTCATGCCACTTTCAGACTCATTTTAATCGACTCGTCAACAAATATTTCTACAGCGAAAGATGCTATTGGCAAATCAATCATGCTAGAACTGTTTGACCTTCCAGGAATGGTTGTAGTGCAGCAAGGGAAAGACAAGAACCTTGCGGTAGCAGATTCTTCCAGTAGTAAGGGCACTTCAGCTTTTCGTTTGGTTCAAGGTTTGGATAGAAAGACTGACACAGTATCCTTTGAGTCAGGAAGTGATAAGGGTTGCTTTGTGTATAGTGCAAAGTACGAGTCCACTGCAAGCTTGAAGCTCGGCTGCAGTTCAGGGTCATCGGAGGCTGGATTCAATAAGGCAGCCAGCTTTGTAATGAATAGTGGAATTAGTCAGTACCACCCTATCAGCTTTGTGGCTAAAGGGAGGACAAGGAATTTTCTTCTAGCACCTTTTTCAAGCTTCAGGGATGAATCTTATACTGTTTATCTCAACATTTCAACTTAGTAAGTTTAGACAGAACTATGGAAACCAGAGCAGATCAATTGAATAACAAATTATTTATTTGGCTTTCTCATCATGGTGGCAGTTGTTACTTCGAATTCCTTAGATCACTTTTGCACAATCACAGAGCGTAGAAGTTGGGGCATTAGTCATTATTATTAGTCTATTTACTCGTATTATTCATTTTGTATATTCATCTTCTGCTTGCTTTACGTTCC
This sequence comes from Purshia tridentata, assembly GCA_003254885.1. Lineage (NCBI taxonomy): Eukaryota > Viridiplantae > Streptophyta > Magnoliopsida > Rosales > Rosaceae > Purshia > Purshia tridentata. The sequence goes on from QANT01002691.1 coordinate 24,195, forward strand.
CGATGACTCATTAGTATCCATGCCATAAAATATTTAAAAAAAAAAAGTTTCACTGTAGCTATGTCGAAAATGATTCAACTGCACTGTGCTTCTTCTTCTTCATGACTCGTGAGGATGTCACAGAATCTGAAATATGAAACATTGTACTGCTGCTGGGTAGTTCTCAATGCCATTTGTGTTTATGCAGATCTTGTTCAATCTCTTAAACATTATGTATTAGATTTTCGTCGTGCATTTTGCTTTGAGTGGCTTGTATAGATGATTATAAATGTAGCTCAATTGGAAAGACTGTATAATTACTCATAACGCGTCTAAGTTCGATGTCTTTTTTTCCAACTAAAAAAAAAATTATGTGGAAAAGCATAAATATGAATATTGAGCATGTTTATCGTGTTGCATTTAAGATTATAACACATGTGATCGTGGAAAGACAAATTTTTTAAATAAATGTGAAAATTATATTATAGGTATCAGAAATCTGGATTAGAATCCCGGCCCAATTCTTACAAGATAAATCTGGCCCATATCTTCTGAACTGGGTCACCTCCGGCGGAGTTCCGTAGCCAGTCCAATAAGCCTGGGGCCTTTTGTTTTTAACCACAACCTAACTGATATATAGTTTCATCTAGGGTTTGTGGATTTTGCGTCGTCGTTTAGGGTTTTACTTTTCGGCGCAGAACTTCAGAGATACAATGGCGGACAAGTCGGGCCGAGGTAGAAAAGAAGAGGTCGTCACCAGAGAGTACACCATCAACCTTCACAAGCGCCTCCATGGATGGTATGTAATTAACCCTTTAAATTACAGTTTCTTCTTTATTTGTAACCTGATTTTTATTTAAAATAGCTCACATGTATGACTCACTTTCCTATAGTAATCTGTGAGTTATGTATGTCTTGTTGAACATTGGGACTCAATTTAGCTGGTAATGCTATATTGGCTTAATTAGATGTGGCTTGGATTTCAGATTGAACTTAAATTTTATGTAAATAAGAAAATAATATTATCTTTTGGAGAAGCCCAAAGCCAATATTTGTGCCCTTGTACCATGTAGCTTTTTATATGACCTTTTTAAGACTTTACTTATTTAAATTTTGAAATTCATGGTTCAAGTATATTGATTAGATGGAAGACATGGCTTGTGAACACTTTAACTCATGGTTAGATTCTGTTCTATTTAGCAACTTAGACAGAATTCCCTTGGTTTTTCCAGAATTATAAGGTTTGTCATTTTGTACTGTGAGATAGAATTTGGCCTATATTTTTGCGGTGTTTAGCGTATGCAGATGAAAAGGTCTCTATAAATTTCTTGAGTTACTGCCTTGTGGAAGAACTGTGTCTTCAATTTGATTATGTGAATTGGTTTTTGTAATCTGATTTTCCAATAGTTTCCAAAGCTATTATTAGCCCTGTTGTGAACACCATTAACAGTATTATTGGTTGAACCCAATCATCTCACAAAGCCTCTAGTGTTAAGGATTCGACTTGATGCTACCCCTGCTTTCCAATCAAACGATATGTGTATTCTCATACTGCCATGCTTTCTTTTTGTATTTTCATATTAAAACTTCTGTGCAGACCTTGTCCTATATGAGTTTGTATTACATTAAAGAGGAAAATGTTACTGATTTGGTTGTTTGTTCTTTTGTAGCACATTCAAAAAGAAGGCACCGAATGCCATAAAGGAGATTCGGAAGTTTGCTCAGAAGGCTATGGGAACCACTGATGTCAGGGTTGATGTGAAGCTGAACAAGTTCATTTGGAGCCGTGGTATCCGAAGTGTGCCAAGGAGGGTTCGTGTCCGCATTGCCCGGAAAAGAAATGATGAGGAAGATGCCAAGGAGGAGCTTTATTCTCTAGTAACTGTTACAGAGGTTCCAGCAGAGGGTCTCAAGGGATTAGGCACCAAGATCATTGAAGCAGATGACTGAACCCTAGCCTCCGCGACTAGATTGTTGGTAATTCATTTTGATTCATATCTATTTTAGTGCAAACTTTGGTAATGTTGTTTAATTGTTGAGAGAATTAACAGTTTGAGAGGGCACACAGTTAATGTAACTTGGATCACAATCCAATCTATCCAATTGTGACAAATTTTGGTATGAGGTGGCCATTACTATTCTCTGTTGGCAGCATGAGAGCATATAATATGAGAAATACTTGAATAATCAATGTATTTCTGTTGCCACCGATGCTTTCATATTTCATAACATGGCCACCTTGGCATGTGGCGAGCCATTCATTCCAGGTGGTGTTTCATAACATAACTTAGTGTTCACCGTTTGGACCCCTCTTTCTTCAATGCGAATAGTACAGTTGGGCCTTGGGCCGTCATTATCTCACTAATGCTTCACGTGTGCTGTCTTTCGCTATACCCATGTATGACGTGGAATTGTCAAATGTATTGTCAACAGCTGTGTGCAAATGGCCAATTGGGTTTTGTTCTGCAACTGATATTGGAGTAATGGAGTGCCATGATTTTCTGGCATTCAGCTTGTGAGTAGTCTATTCTGACTTGCACAATAACGTGAACTGAGTTGATGTATATTTATTAGGGTTTTTTATACAAATACCACCTGAATTATAGGGGTGTGTTCTCGTACCACCTGAATTTTTTTTTTTACTATTTATCACATGAAGTTATTAATATGTGCCAATATGGCATCTATAATCAATTTTTTTGTTAAATTATTAATTTTTTTCTCAAACTTCTTAATTTGCCTTCAAGTATAACAAAGAAAAGCAAAAATTTTTTAAGGGCAAATTAGGAAGTTTGAGAAAAAAGTTGATTTAACAAAAAAATTGACCGGAGATACCAGATTGGCACATATTGATAATTTCATATGGTAAATAATAAACAAAAAAAATTTGGGTGGTACAGGAGCACACCCCCTATAGACTAGGTGGTATTTGTGTAAAAAAGTTTATTTATTATTATCAATAATTATACTCATTTGGTAATTACTATGTCAATTAATTGATCACAAGAATATGATGCTAGAAAACAATACTTTGGGAAGCGTTTTAGTGAGAAATTGCTCTTCCAAATTCTTTTTGTCCATTTGCGAGTTTCTCAACAAGGATCTAAATGAATCATGATGAAAATGTGGTAATAATGAATAGATGATGAAGACATAAAGGCTTGGTTTGGTACATATATTTTCATATGTGTTTAAAGAAGAACAGTGTTCTAATTAGAAGAAAAAATATAAGTTATTTAATCCTACCATTTTTAGAGTGATTATAATGAATAAGTTTTTCTTTATAGTTAGTCTATTTTAATATATGTTATTTTTTCAAATTAAAAATTTTTTGTTTGACCACATATAATTTGAGTCATTTATCCTATTTAATCTTATCATATACATTAACGAAGCTAAACGATGCATGCAAGTTTTTGAATTTCAAAAGTGGGGTACAGTAATGTACTAATCTAAATAGTTTTTTCTTCAATTATTGAATGTTGCTTTTACTATCACATTGCAAAAGTACACAATTTGATTTTCTTAACTTTAAATGGGAAAGTGACTTCATTTCTAAATTCTGAGGCATTTTCTTGGTAATGAATGATCACATCAATATCAACATATTTGCATGTAATGAGTTGACATAATTTACCCTTTTTCCCTTTCAATCACAAAACTCAATTGGGCACGTGAGTAACTGGGCCCCAACCTAATTCTCCATTCATGCAAAAATACGTGCATGAAAAACGAGCACTTCAATTGTGATCATAATAACAACTTAAGGGTTTAATAAATTTAACGTAATTAAACGTTAAACACACAAACTAATTAATACATAACTCTCATTTTCTCTCTCTTACTTAATACAAACATCTTCACAAATTAATATAGCTTAGCGTTTAGTATTAGCAAGCTCGTAAAGGCTTCCCACACAGACAATCGTTGTAACTAAACGACGACGCTTCCAGATGATCGAACGGCGACCCGGCCGGAATTTTTCCACAGAGGTGGTTATGGCTCAAATCCAAGTGCCCGATATACGAAGCCAGAGATATCGACTTCGGGATCGTCCCCTTGAGCTTATTGTACGATAAATCGATCATGGTGAAGTACGACCTCGGCCCAAATACATTCGGTATAGAACCCTCGAGCGAGTTTCGGCTCAAGTTCAAGTTGCTAATGCCCGATACGACCAAACTCGGTGGTATACTGCCCGATATTTTGTTACAGTCCAGATTTAACGTTGCGAGAACCGCCATTTTGCCTATTGACGCCGGAATCGGACCCGAAAGCTGGTTTAGAGAAAGATCCAGATCCGCTAGACGGTAAATTTGCGAAATCGAATCCGGGATTGTTCCGGTGAGCAGGTTTCGGCTCAGCAAAGCCCGGCTCAGCATACTGAGTCGACCGAAATCTCGGGGTAGCTCGCCGGAGATTCGGTTGTTTCGAAGGTCGAGATGCATGAGACTGGAGAGACTCGTGAGCGACACCGGGATTCTGCCGGTGATGAGGTTATCGGCAACGTTAAGGACCGTTAGTCGCTGGAGCCGGCCGATACCGAAAGGTATCTCGCCGGAAATTCGGTTTCCGATGAGATCGAGGACTCGGAGAAACGGTAACCTTGTGATACACGGAGGAATCTCGCCGGAGATTCCCTTCCAGTCTGCGATGGTGACGCTGGAGAGGCGGGTGAGCTTGCAGATGGCGGGCGAGATCGACCCGGTCATGTACCCGGTTCGGTGGGCCCGCTCAAAGATTGGGTCCTCGGACTCGCCGCGGAGGCTTATGTCGGCGACACGACGGGTCTCCGGGTCGCAGCTAACGCCGTACCATTTGTGGCAACAGTCTGTGCCTGTCCAAGAGTTGAAGATTCCGAGATAAGGTTCGTGGAGGGCCGCTTTGAATGCGAGAAGGGCGGCCCGGTCAGACAGCGGACAGGCCCAAACAGCCCAAGTAGTGGCGAAGACTACAGCAACTATCAAGTGCAGGCGCACAGCTGTTCCCATCTTTGAAAGGTTTGAAACTCTCTCTCTCTCTCTCTCTCTCTCTCTCTCTCTCTCTCTCTCTGTCACTATATCTCTATCTCTAGCAAGTGTTTTCAAAGTGTTTGTTTGTTTGTCTGAAAGAGTATAGAAGTGGAATTGATGAATTGCACTGAAGCTGTGTGAGTTGAGTCATGTGATGTCAGGTTTGGGGAGTGAATGAAGGATGGGCATGGGGGACTCACTGATTGAGTAGGTTTATTTATAAAGAGTCAGATTATTATTTTATGACGGTTTTGCCCCTAACGTGGGGTGACGAGAGGTTGGACAACTCTCATTTTCATCTCATGCTTCCTGGAATTCATATATTGTATTATTGCCACATCACAAGATTCACAACATATAATTAATATTTGAAAATATGTGTGACTGTGCGTGTGTGTGTTTTATTGACAAAAGATTTGGAGCTCATGATCACATACATAAAGATTAGAATAGTTGATACAGGTTGAGAAAATGATAGTTTACCCGTGTCAAGTAGTGATAAAGGATAAACTTTTAAGTATAAATAAAAATAGATTTAGAATAGGTGTAGCATTTGGCATTTAAGAAAGAGAAGGTGAGGATGAAATTTGAGGGTTGAGGTGGGGCTTAATACTAATAATTGAAATGGTATAGCGTATACAGCTGAACATGGAGGCATGAGGTGGGGTGTGGGAGAAGATAAGCTTTGCACCTTGGGCGCCTGCCTTTGCCTTTGGCAGGGAGTACGATGAGAGTTGAACCACATGGCAGCCTGAGGTCCATAATTTATTAATTTCTTTTTTTCTTTTTAGTAGAACTTAAGTTATTAACTTAATTATATAAGTTAGAGAGAGAGACAGAGAATATTAGGTTCACTCATAAATTTCTGTCAGTATGACAAGGCTACGAATCTGCATAAAACCAAGTTCTGACTTTGAGTTAATTCAATTCAATTCATTGGTAACAAAGGCAGGTCCAGTGAATGGAGAAAACACCATAGTCCATAGGTTCCAAATCTGTATGCACTAATACTATAGTGATTCTGTGATTGTTCAGGCCATTGCTATTATGTGTTCTATGAATTGATGTTGATGAATTCAATGAACTTACTTGGGTTAATATATATGCTAATTTAATTAGGACACTGTTAATTGATGTCAAACTTTTGGGTCTTGAATTCAATTATGATTCATTTATAGTTGTCGCTAGCAGTACCTGAATCTTTGTCTCCCCTATGAGAATCATAAATTTTGTATTTTTCAGTGAGTAGTCGATTACAATAAATTCCCTATAAGTACTTGAGATGTGAGAGGCAATTTTCCCCTATTAATTGAATTAGGGGCATGCATCATGGATGGTCCAAAGCCTCTATCATCAAACAGTAGAAACTGGCCCATGCTAGGATTGGAGATCATGCTTGTGGACCATATTTTATATTGTGGATGAGGACGATCATGTGAATACAAGCCACCCTCAGTCCATGCATGTTTTCAGGATGCCAAACAAACCAAAAGTAATGTCGACGAATGACTTGAAAACATGCATATATATCTATCTCCAATTATAATTTCATGATATTTATTCCTCTCTACTGTTAAAAAGTGTTTACACTATTTAGTTTAATTGTCTTCATAGTCATATCAAATTATACATACATATTGATATAAAACTGGTCTAACAAGTTTTTAGCTTTAGTTTAATTGCAGCTTCTTGCTGATGTTTTAGACTTGTTTTCTTGTGATCTATGTGCATGTTTTGGTTTTTGTTCTGTTTAAAATATTGGTTGGATAAATTCCCTTCATTCATTAAAATTATATATAAAAATGAGCTACATTAATTGCAGAATATTATCTGCAAGTCTTAATTCATGTATTGATTGCAATAATGTTAAGTACTTAAAACTATATTTATCTTGGTCGGTGCTATTTAACTTGCCGCAGTTATTGAAATATCTTTCAAAGAATGTCGTTTCCTGGAAAAAGGCATGAGCTATAATTGGGTCCCTGTTTTATGTTTTTCCCAATGTACATCATGGAGATCATTAGATGTAATGTAAGCTAGTAGTCTAAAGGAGAAAAGGTAATGGACGATTGGACCCCCATTGAATTGCATCAATTATTAAGATTGTTGTAGGGAACTTAGTAAAAGGTACCTGTTGCCATTATTCAAAAAGAGAAAGAAAAATAGCAATCTGTGTTCCTTTGCATGTGACTGTGTGTTTGTATGTGTACATGACTACATGGTTTTGTAACCAGAAGATATAAAATAGTAATATATATATATATATATAGAGAGAGAGAGAGATTTTTGTAACCTAAATTGTTATGTTTGGGCAACCATAAAATGTTTAATATATATACAACAAGATTATTATTGCTTAATCATACCTTTTTAATACCCATATATTCATATTGACACTTGATCCTGTTGCCTCATAACATTATTCCCTTGCAATAATGGGATTAATATGTGCTAGTTGACCAACAATTTGAGCACAAACTTGATTTTCACAATTAAATTATTGGCTTGGAAGAACCTTATCCACAAGATTCTCTTTAATGGAAGACATGAAATAAGTTATAAATAAATGAATATATATGAATTTGTTTCTCCTAAAATTTGGCATTATGATGATCTGACTGAGTGACAATTTGACAAACTAGCCGACATGCATGTTAAATAATAGAATAGATGAAAAGTGTTTAGTACACAAAAGTTGCATCCATCCATATATTGATTCAATAATATATAAATAAACAAAAAATGTTTGTGCATGGAAAGAGGAAATGAGTAAAGAAAAGGGTTTGATTGGATTCTGTGTCTTTAGGTTTTGCAGTAGCAGTTGTTGATTGTCATAGTCATAGACAAAGGAAATGATCTTGTATTTTAATTTTAATTTTTTTTTTATTTTCCAAATTAGAGATTTTGCAAAAGATTTGAAGATTTGAATTTAAATTGACCAAACTATAATCATGCCTTTTCTATAGTGACGTGATTGTATGATTGACAGTGGCTAATTGGCTATGCATCATATGCATGTGGTGTGCATGTGCTAGAGATCTGCCACCACAACCCAGAAGCTTCTTGGGAAGAGAATCAAGAGATAATAATGTTTAAATAGGTAACTATTATATTCATTTCAAACAAAGATGCAATCTTCGTTTCAACAGACTGTCTGCAGCCCGTTAACTTGCACCGGCCAAAACTTGCACCGGCCAAAACTTGCTCGGATGGGCTTTGACCCGATTCAGATTAAAAAACAGCTCAAACCAATCCACTTGGCCCAAAATTGAGAAGCCGATTTGTTTTTTTTTGCGCTGCTATTTACACACTTTTTTTTTTTGGGTTGAAGCCAATTAGTATATATTTGCCATATTTTAGGCCGTTGATGAAATTTTTTAACGATTAATAGATTAACTAGGATATTTTCGAAAGAATAACATTAATTTTTTTAAAAAAAATTACATGTACGTACTTTTTAAAAGTAAGATATTGCATCAAGTTTTGAGAGATCAAATTGTCAAATTTAATAAATTGATCAAATGATCAACCTGATTCAGAGAAAAAGAATATTGTTATACTTGTCTTCGAGAATAGATATTATCAAGAACGTTAAGCTAAATAACTATTTATTAAATACTGAAAAAAGGTACTTGTACAGTATTTATTCCCAACATTCCCCATTTCCCCTGGTGTCTTTGATTTATTGGCACAATGTACAACCACACGATGACATTTCCTTGTGAAATTTCAGATTTGTCATTATATTTTGTTTTAATTGATTAATGGTGAGCAAAAACAAGATGAGGATGTTTTGGGTGAGCCATGTTATATATATATATAAATATTTTTGGGTGGTATCTAGGGGAGTGAACAACAATTGAGAAGAAAACAAGTCCCATGTTGATGTTGAGGTTGATGAGCAATGAGAACCCAAATAGTTAGGAACTTTGCATGTGAAAATTGCAGTCTTGCGCCTGACATGCCCATAACAACCTGCCAATTCATTGAATTCACTATTTTCCCTTAAGTCGCGTAATGTTGTGTCGGAGAGAGAGAGGGTTCATTTTCCTGGTCACCCTCAAAATATGGTGAATGATTTTCATGATTTAAGTATTTTTTTGTCGGCTTGGGTTGGGTACCCAGCCCTAGGCCCCTAGTACCCTCTACTGCCTTATCCCTTAGAAAATTAATTTTATGAGAGCCATATTGAGTTTTGAATAACATGTCAAAACTTACAAGCAACTTTAATTAGAATAAGTGACCCTCATATCTGCCTCGACTACTTTTTATGTAGCATGTTACTTTGAAACTCCTCACCAAAGTCATTATCATAATACTTACTTTTGCCATCAACAATTAAGAATGTATAGGTCGTTTATATAGGTTATAGATCATATATATCATATCTAGGCGGTTAGCTTACTATATAATACATATACTATAATATGAAATTGAATTTACAAAGATGTTTGCAAGTTAAGCTCTTAATTAAGATCGGCCCATTACGCTTTGTTTCGTTGACCAAATAACTGGTGTAGAGATTAGTGTTTGGTTAATTGATCAAGATGTTAATCAAAAATGAAGGCCCAATTTTTTAGGATGCCCAAGAATGTAGATGGGCCTATTTATCCGCTATCGACCATTCCATCCAAGCTAGAGGGTGTTGGCAGAAACTTCGATTCCAACCCAACCAAATTTTGCTGGAGCATGGCTGTTAAGCCCATATTCTCCGACCATCCAGAACAATTTCATTATTATTCATTTGTATGTAACACATTTAGTGATCATATTTGTGAAAAAGTTCACATAAATTCCATTGTTATGAGATATGGGATCAATAATTTAGTTATCAAATAAGGTAAAAGTAGTTTTACTTTTTATCGGAATAACTTGGTACAGCCAATAAAGAAATATATAAAAAAACAGTTGGTACGAAAAGAAATAATTATTTGTGAGTTGTAGGCTTGCCCATTTCGGGGAAAGAATCGATTCCATGATTTAGATTCCCATTTTCATATTATGACAATGAGAAGGGTGACATTTCTAGTATCTGTACAGTTTAAAATTTGACACTCCATTCCTCCAATTAATCATCCAATCCAATTCCCTGCATGGCCCATGAATTCCATTCCCTCCATTCCTACCATTTCATGTACGATTCATTCACTTCTCATCCTCACTTTCCTTCAACTGCTATATGGTGCCAAGAAAACAACACGTACTCAAAAGAAAAAACATATATAATAATTTAATACACTTAATTATTACGTAAATATTGCTTGATGATCCCTCTAGTTGCTAATACTAAATTAATTATTGGGATGGAGAATTTATTTTTCTTTGAATTTATATGTGTTAACATTTTATTTGTTAAATTCCAAGTATTGTAATTGTTAGTACAGGTGTTGGCACGACCCGCCGTCACTATTCGATCATTTGACGAGTCGCCTTTCACCCCTGACAGGACAGGTTCAACTATTCTAATGGTGATGATTAACATTTAACTATGCTCACATTGATTTGCGTCGATATCAAAGGAGGGACCTCGGTTGAAATTGAAATGCATCAACAATCAGCATCAAGTCATGTTCTATTTTATATGAAATTGCCTTTGTCTCCGTTAACAAAAAATTGTGTGGACAGCAGGTCTTTCCAGCCACGCACCATTGAAAAATATTAAATTAATGTGCGTGGACCATTACTCATGAATTGACTACCAAACTTAATTTAATTCCTTTCAAAACTAGATAAACCTTCTTTCTCTCATTTATTTCTTTTTTGAAACCAACCTCTTTTTCTTCTTAATACATATAATATAAAAGTATATACTTTGTAGCTCAAATGGCATTGCCACGTAAAGTACATTCTTCGCCAAAAAAACAAAAAAAACTTGGAATAGTATTAATTTCATATTTAAAGAGTTAAGTGTCTAATCAAATTATAAATATTTATTTATTAAAAAGATAAAGAATTCAAATTTGAGACATTTTCATTATTAATTAGAGAATACATACTACTAGACTAATAGTTAGGTGGCAATTATAAATACTCATTTTAAGTTTCTCTATCTGTTAATTTAATATTTAAATATAAAAACCAGAGTGTTATGTTATATTTTTTTTTGTAAAATATTAGCAACAAAATATATTTGTGAAAACTCGATTTTACCTAACAAGTGATATGATATGTTATAAAAGAATGTAAGAAAATGAAATTATTGTAAGGGTAAACACTGTTATTTATACTTATGGTGGGTCCTACATTCATCACATTCCATTCTATGCTGTGACACGTATAGCATTGAGTAGTAATGTTTTGCATCACTTAGATATAAATTTATAATTATCCATTGAATTATACAACATTATCTAATAATATAATCCCAATTCCTTAATCTCCACTCAACACTGTTTGTCACCTTGTGATTTGATTAATCAAACAAGATCTCAAGCCTAGTTAATTAACTTAATACATTTGGAGATTCTAATAGGCCACAAAGTAAACTAGAGTATTCTCCGATAAGCTGTCATTAACATTTTTTTACGGTCAAGATATTTGATAATCTAATGTGATTACACGTGCTTAAGCACCATAAGTGAAAAGTTAATGCTCTAGAACTATCCTTTGAGAAAAGCTTAAACAGAAGATTAATCTTTTTTTTTTTTTGGCCAAGAAAAGATTAATCTTTCAAATAGAAGAAATTATGTACTTAGTAATAAACTAATAACAACGAACGACCTGACACAAATTATATAAGAGCAATGGTTGATCTCACTTAATTCGTAATCAATGGCTTTAATAAGATAAGTTTGAGCTTAATGATACCCACTTAATTTCGATATAAGATGATGATTTTGTCTTTTAGTAGAAGGGTTGCGTTCCCCTACGGCCCTACTTGTTTATATGTGTATATTATATATAAGACTCCGCGTGGCAACAATCAGCATTGGTCCCCCACTGGGCCACTATGTAGCAAAAGAACCATTTCTTTAAGCACCAAAATGAAAAATGTAACCCTTTGTTTTGAAAACATAAAATTCAATTCCCAAAATTCAATTCCCAGCATCTGTAGCACATGCACATCATTAATTATTAAGTAAAAAATAATTCCCTCCAGATTTATAAATCTAACAGCAGATTATTATTTTTTGTTCAGTCTCTCCAAAAGTGGTGGAGGATTCGTCATTAATTTTCTGGTTTTCTGTGAAGTGGAGGAAATAATAATAATTATTTTTTTGGTCTGAAATAATTAAATATTTCATCTTACCATATTTAATACCGGGATCAATTCTATGGGACTTCTCGTTCCCGAAAAAAGTATAATTTGATTTTACATGTTGTGTTCCCATTTCTATCCCTTTTTTGTGTTCCCATTTGCGGGACCCAACCTAAACTAGCCAGGCACCCAAAATTTTCCCCCACTTCTCCATGAGGGTATTTTGGGAATTAATGTGGGCAGAAAAAATTGTGAAATTCCATTGAGATTTACCAAATTGATCAGCGCATTCAAATATTGTTTTGGCACCTTTATGTAGAATGTCTAAAAATGATGCTGAATTAGTGTTAATAGACAATGATTGCGAATTATATGAAGGGTGGGTGGTTTGACAGCATGACCGGCACCGCTGCTATTGACGGTAGCCAAGAAGACAAGGTAGAGTGTTGGTCAAACAAGGCCACTGCTTGTTGCCTTGTTGGCCATACCAAAGACTAATACTAGTGCTCAATGCCGGTCTTAAATTTTGTGTTTTTTTGGTTAGATTTGGAATGTTCTTTTGTTGTCCAACTCCAATAGGTGTGTCATGTCAGGGTCTCAGTTTTTTTTTAATAAAAAATAATTTTATTTAAAATCAACATGTAATGATTATAAAATCTATTTTTGAACTTTTAATAATAATTAAACTCTTTACTCATTCATAAAACACCCCACTTAATTAGTGTTAAACCCATCATTTAAAAATATAGGTGGTTATCTCTCTCTCTCGCTCTCCCCATCTCCTTCTCCGAAACATGTAATGATTATAAAATCTATTTTTGAACTTTTGATAATAATTAAACTCTTTACTCATTCATAAAACACCCCACTTAATTAGTGTTAAACCCACCATTTAAAAATATAGGTGGTTATCTCTCTCTCTCTCTCTCTCTCGCTCTCCCCATCTCCTTCTCCGATCAAACCTCGCCGTCCGACGAGTAAGGTAAACAAGACCACAACCAAACTGCTTGTCTCCCTATCCTCTCCCTTCCGTGGCAGCCTTTCTCCTTCTACTATGCTTCTCTTATCTATATATGTAGTAGACTGAATTGGGACCTAATTTTTTATAATGAACCGTAAGAAAAACATATTTTCTATAATAGACATAGAAAAATCCTAAAATCAAATTATACTAAAACATTTTGTATTTATTTAAAGATAGATGTGGTGAATATTTTGATGGGTGGGAATAGAGTTGGAAAATGGGATGATACTTTTCTCTTGGTCCGGAGATGAAAGTTTGAAAAGGGTACCATGCCAACTGGAGGATCTCTTTATGCATCTCTCAGGGCTCAATTAATCCCACTAATGTATATTCAATTGAGTTCAAATTAACCCTTTTAACTTAGTTTTAGTGAAAAATAAGGACAAATTGTTTGATAGAATGTCTAAAGTAGTTAAAAATGAAGAGTGCACTCCACTACTATTACTAAACATGTCTAAAATGCATTTGTTGATGAGGGGCAGAAAAAACGAAGTTGTCTGTGTCCAAAGCAGCACCCACAAACACAATAATAGTGGTCCAACGAGTGTAGAATAGCATAGCATAGTCGACAGTGGAATGTTCATGACCTTGTGGTCACCCCACGCACCAAAAACTTAGCTTTACTGCAAAAAATGGGATTAGATTATGTTCTTTCTTGTCCCACAACCCTAGCCCACGAGCCCAGTGTTGGCTAACGTGTACTCAATCCAGCCATTTCTCTTGCTTTTGAATTTATGGGTCTGCAGCAACCCTGCAATTAAATGTGTATGCAGCCATTTCTCTCTTCACTCTTCGCTCTTACGTAATACTGCCATTCTTCAAGGGCATTATTGTTATACAAAAATATAAACATGCCAAATCTGAGAGAGAGACTAGATTTCTGGCATCTGTTACTTCTGATTGGCTGAACTATTAGAAACAGGAAAGAAAATGGTTTTTATTATTTGTTTTCACTCTTATCTCTCTCTTCACTCACTGGCATCAACGAGAACTCCACCACTTTCACCACTCCATGTCCAGTAGCAGCGGCACCTGCAGAGAGAGAAAGATAGAGATTTGCTACAAAGTATAGTGAGAGAGACAAAGAGGTTTGTTTTTGTTTATGGTTCTTGTGTTTTTGCTTTGTCTTTATCATCCTTTTTATTGTTTTAGATTTCAGTGGGTTCTTTTGATTTCTTATGTTATTTCTTGACTTGGGTGATTGATATGCAACAATAGAAAAATGGGTAGTTAGTAAATTGGACAGTTGTTGAGTTTTGTAGGGAAAACTTGGAGTGAATACTTCTTTTAGCGTTTGTTCCTCAGTTTCCTCTGTTCAGAAGCTACTTTTACAGCAGAATATTTTATAGACAAGTACAAATTATATGGATTTGGCTTTGCTGCACCCAAAATTCTTGGGTTCATTGCTTTTTCACTGAAAGTTTGTTCTTGTTTTCATTTTTTTTCTCTGGAAATTCCTTGCAGGGGAAAAAGGCAGAGCCTCGCGGTTTTTTGTTCCATTCCTCCTTTTCTGGAGCTTTTGATTTGATCTGGTGAGAAAAGAAGGAAAAGAAGTACTCAAAAGAAAACTTGAAAAAATAGATTTTTTTACTTTCTTCAAATTTCAAGTCTTTGTATGAGAATTAAGAAGAAGGAAGCAATGGAGTCAGATCTTCAACGGCATCGTCATAATCAACAGCAGCATGTGAACTCCGGCTTGATGCGGTACCGATCAGCACCAAGCTCCTATTTCACAAATATTTTGGAGACAGAATTTTGTGAACCATTTTTCAACCGACCCACAAGCCCTGAAACAGAGCGAATTTTGGCTCGGTTTATGAGCAGTGAAGGTGGTGGTAATGGTGGTGGAGGAGGAGGAGGAGGAACAGTAGAAACTGCATCACATCACAAAGTGATCGCACAGACCAACCAGCAAGCACAGTTTATGGCTCCTAAGGTGGATAATGAAGCAGGAGTGGTTCAGCAGCAGCAGAGCCATATGAACAACTATTCCCCTGTTTCTCAGGGTTTTTATCAAAGTCCCTCTTCCAAACCACCTTTGCCAAATCAGGGATTGACTTCGGCTAACGAAGGAGGTTATTCAATGGAGACTAACCAGTTGCCTTCAATGAAAACTGGTAGTGGTGTCAGTAATTCGAACCTTATTCGGCATAGTAGCTCTCCTGCTGGACTATTCTCCCATATGAATATTGATGGTATGTTCTATTTCAGATTTCCTTGTTTCTATTTGGTTCTTTGTAGCGTGGTATGTTCTGTTGTAATTCTTAATTATTTTGAGGCAGATTTCTTGTCAGTTGTTTTAGCATGCTTAATGTTATCATTAATTAATGAAATTTGTATTGCAAATTTTCTTTTATATCATTTTGATAAATCAATTGGATTTAGAGTGACTTAGTAATCAAAACAAGAGTACAAAGGGGGCCTGCTTGCATTCTGCAGTTCATTGTCATATGACTAGTTACCTACCGTTTAAAAAATCTAATCTATGCAATTTTTTTTAATAAAAAAAATCAATAATATTAGTCCTTGGCTTTGCTTGTTTTGATCATATTTTGAAAAAGGTGGTATCAATTTGAGTATGATGCTTAACATTTCTTAGCATTTTGGCAGTGGCAGGCTATGCTGCATTGAGAGGCATGGGAACTTACGGAGCCAGTAATAGTACTAATGAAGAAGCATCTTTTTCTCCAACTAGCAGGTTGAAAAATTTCTCATCAGGATCACCATCTACATCAGGGCCAATGAGTCCAATTGCTGAAATTGGGGACAAAAGCTTGGGACCAAATAATCAAGACGCCAGAGGTTTTGGTGAAGGCCGTGGTAACAATTATGTCCCAAGTTTTCCCATTGGCTCATGGGATGACTCTGCAATTATGACTGATGATATCACTGGTTCAACAAGCTTTGGGGATGATGATGTGAAAGCATTTACTGGTTTAAGCCCATCAGAAACTCAGGTAACATGTTTCTGCTCGAATGTGTTTGGTTGTGTATAATCTGGTGTCTAATATAATTTTGTTGCTGTCATTCAGAATGTTGAGGCTGGAACTCGGTCTCCTACTCTTCTGGCTCATCACTTGAGCTTGCCGAAAACATCAGCAGAGATGGCTGCCATTGAAAAGTTCTTGCACTTCCAAGATTCTGTACCTTGTAAGATTCGAGCTAAGCGGGGTTGTGCCACACACCCACGAAGCATTGCCGAGAGGGTAATCTTTTAGTAGCATCAATATCATAGAGATATATATTGTACAATTTCCTTATTAATGGAAAGCTTGGATATGCACCAGGTATGATGATTAAAATGCTTAATATGTTTATTTGCATCTGGTCAGGTGAGAAGAACCCGAATCAGTGAACGGATGAGGAAACTACAAGAACTTGTACCTAACATGGACAAGGTAAAATCTTTTCACTTGCTTTTCTATCTATGAATCGGTTTGTGAGGACACTGGACTCAAACATCTCATGTCTTTCTTTGCAGCAAACAAACACTGCAGATATGTTGGATTTGGCTGTTGAGTACATTAAAGACCTTAAAAAGCAAGTCCAGGTATGTGAGAAAAGTAATATCATGAATTAAGATTTACAAAGGCCTCCAAAATCTGTAATTAATTTATCCTTTGTTTCTGTTGAATTTTTCCAGACAATATCAGAGACTCGTGCTAAGTGTAGGTGTTCAAACAAGCAGCAGTAATAACACAGAAGTCTAGGAGGGACTTTGCTTATTATGTACAGGACCATTAGGACTTGGAAAAAAAGATAGAAAGCTGTGCTGGTCTCTTTTGAACTGAAAAAAGCGATAGTAGGTTATTTATTATGTGTGTGGAGGGGAAAAGTGATGCTTAAAGTTGCTGTAAGATCCAAACCCATTGATGGCATTTATAGGATGCAAGCTGTATAGTATATTTTCTACTGGATGTGACATTACATGTTTTGTTGTGGACCTCAAATAATTAATAATCCTCTCCCCACAGAGAGAGAGAGAGAGAGAGAGAGAGTCAGAGTTTAGCTCCACCCCACAATTTCTTGAAGTAAAAATGGGGATGATATCAGTAGGCCGTCACAATAAATGGCATGGGAAGCATGTAAAGGCGGACATTCTTTTTTAGCATAATCGGGGAAGAATGCATGAAGCAATTTAAAGCTAGCGTACCCTGATCAATAAGCTTTTTATTTGCTCTTTTTTTTAAGTATCAAAGTCCATCCAGTCCAGGTGCTAATTCTTCATCTTACCCATTTTGAATTTGATACTGTAGGCTCTTTATGCCCCACTTCTGTAAACAATCTTTTTTTTAAAAATGTAATATACTTTCAAGTCTTTGATTTTTGTCTATTGCTATAAAATTTGAATGGTTCAGGAAGCTGAGGCTCAGATGAAGCTCAAAGAATAGATGACAATGATATGGTACCCCAATTTATTGACCTTGTCTTATCTATGCAACAGGGGTCAATCCCTGGTTTCTTTAGTTTTGTGGGTTGGTTGGGTATTTCCCTTTATAGTTGTTGCCTTGTTGCAATTTCCATATAAAGCCATCTCCTCTTAGGCCCTTAGGATTTTGCACCACAGATGTTGTGAAATTTGTCAAAAGAAGGGTAACAGTAGTTGGTTTATTTTTCAACTTTGCTTTGATAAGCATGAAGTGGGAACTTTATAGTGAGGCAAAAGAGATAAGAAAAAACATTTGATATATGAGGAGCCTTGCTGTAGAAGGGTAGATGTGTGGCTGTAGGTGATTTGAAGGATAAGTCACTATCCCTATTTGGCTCAAATCCATGGAAGTGATTCCCATGTCATAACTGATGTCATGTCCTCCCAAAATGCATTTCCTTACACATGAAAGAAAGATTGCTTTCTAGTTTATTCCTTGTGGAAGGGCAGAATGCCCCTATTTTTCTTGGCATTTGGTAATAAGATCAGGGGCACCATGAGAGAGAGAGAGAGAGAGAGAGAGAGATGTACATCATGAGGTTCCAATAACTTTTTGAAGTGGGACCTTTTCTAGCTACATGATGAACCTACTGCCTCCCTACTACTGAATATCAATAATGGCATTCTGAATCTGGTCTGATAAAACACCCAAAAATGTCCTCCAAGGTAGAATCTGTTAATTGCCTTTGGAAAATGAGAGTTTAAACCCAGAACAAATCACAAGTTATTCAGTAATCAGATCATAACAGTAATTGCATCTTTTTACTCTACCTCCAAATCATGGGCTTATTGTGGATCGGCCCATCAGCCACAAACCGCCGATGGCTGACTCGTTGACTTTTGTCTCTTGCCCTTGTCTGTACTTGTTCTTTTGTAGCATCTCTTGGGCTTTTCTTGCCTTGGCCCTTCCTAATCAAGCATCCTCAGATAAGACGAATGAATTTAAACATATGATTCTAAATTGAGCGCCATATTTTACTCGTAAAAGATTTTTTCATTTTTTCATTTTTTTGGAACAAGGCATTGACCTATGTGAGAGTGGAGGAATTAAATTTGGGTGCAAAGTAACCAATTCTACTGTCCTTCTAATTAGACTACCTAACAACTATAACTTAAGTTCAATTTGAAAACCATTATTCTTTATACAACAAATAGTTACCAAACACAAATATACATCAAAATGTTACCAAAAAATTCGTGTGAAATCTATTCATATAAGTTTCCCTCCAATTATAAAGATCAGCTTAATGGAATATCTGATTTGTTCTTATTTATATGAGTATTTTTTTCTTTTTAAGGAAAATTCTTTAGAGTTCTCACTAATTTTCCAACTTTTTCTCAATTTTCTCACATTAAGTAGGAGATATTTTCGTAGCAAACCACCATTAACACCATTAACAAGCTTACTAAATTAAAGCAGATGCTTGCTATTGGTTAAGAAAGCAACTTTGGCCAAAAAAAAAAGAAAGCAACTTAATTTTAGAGTGGCTCTATTCCCACCCTCCATTCCTATTTTTTCACCCACCCTATTTTCACACTCCATAAATTATTTTTAAAATAAATAAATCTACTCTTCCCACCACCATTATTCCCAAACTACCCATTTGTCTTCCTTTTCTTTCATCTTTTCTTTCCTTTTTCCCTAATGATAACCCTAACCTGAGAAATCATATACGTGAATAAACTGCAATTAACCTCTTCATAAGAAAAATGTTTTCTCTTCATGATAATAAGTTTGTCGTCTAAATAGATATTCAAGGAAACAAATATATCTCAATCTTTTAGTTGATCTTAATCATACTAAATTAATAAAAATCATTTTATTCCTTCAGAATTTGTGCTGATTTTTTATATTTCACATAACAAATTTCCATGACTCTTTATTTATATTAAGAGTTCACAAATCATAACTTCAACAAATTAATAATTTTAGTTGGTATGCAATTGGTGTAGTAGTTTGAAATTCATCTCAATTGGGCTAAAAGGCCGAATCTATGTTTCAATACTTTTGAAGCTTGTGTTTCACTTGTACGTAGATTTGGAGCACCCCCAAATGCTTTGCAACTGAAGGTGTAGAGGTGGGCAGCCATGGCAGCCTTACAACCTTCTTGTCTTCCCTTTTTCAAGTTTGTCCTTTTTGGTAATCTTACAAAAAAATAAAATTATAATTAAAAAATAATTTAAAAAGGGGTGGGAAAATAATATTTGTGGGTGGAAATAACACTGCTCTAATTTTAACAATCTATTCTTTCATTACAAATTGATTTTTTTGTTTTGTTTTTTTAAATATTAGAACAAGTCAATACACTTGTATTTTTTTCAAAATAAAAAATAAAAATCGAACGTTTGTGAGACGTTGAGCAACGGTTATTGCGGTTTCCCTCTCAATTTAAAAAGATTTGAATTAAAAGCTTCGAAACGCAAAAAAGAAAAAAACGCACAAACAAAAGAAAAAACAGATTTTGGCATTGAACTGGCCGCTGCAATCACGCACTCTCCTCTCCGCCCTTTTTGCCATGGAGGAAGCCTACCAAGATTTCCACTTCGGCTCGGCTCGGAGCCTAGTCGCTTTGACCCCTATAACCTCGCCCTCCACCACGAGCCGCCTCTCCAGCAGCTTCAGCGAGTGGAGCCGCCGTCCATTGCCCGCTCCTCGAAAGCTGAGCCTGGCCTGGGTGTCCCTCCAAGGCCGCCTCGTCAATGCCGAAGAGGCCAGCTCGGCTCGAGCTATTATGGGTGGCTTGACCCCAGAGCAAGCCCTGTCTTGGGAGCTGTTTACCCCGTTACAGAGGTTCCTTTTCGTCGCCGTGATCGGTGCTGCCGCTGCCGAGTCCAAGAAAAACCGCCACATTTCGCAGCTAAAAAAATCTGTGGAACTAAGGGTTTGTTATAATTTAGCTTTAACTATTTGGGATTATTCAAATTTTCTTTAATTATCGATTTGGGTTTGCTTCAAATTTGAATTTTTACGAATTTTCTTTGATAAATGTTGGTACTTTATGGTTTTATGCGTGATTCCGTGTATTTATTTTAATGGTTCTGGTTATGGAACTATGATTGTGTGAAAATTTATTTCGGCTTATATTTATGATTTTAGAATCAGTTTTCTTTTAGTTTTATTTATGATCTTTTTGAATAAATTTGGTATTTAAATAAATCGATGGTTCTGCCTATGTGTTTGTTTGGCTAAATTCTCTGCGGATCTTATAAAAGCTTGGTTTAACAGATTTAATATTCTTAATTTCAGTTAATAAAGGTCTAAAGCAACTTCTTAATATATGATTATTTTACTGATTCTGCTTTTGGTGTTTGTTTCAAATTTTTAGTTAATGGTGTGATGAAAGTTGTGTGGGCTACTTATTTAAATTATTCTTACGAGCTGTTTATATCAGGATCAAGTGTTATCAAGCATGCAGCAGAAGCTTGACAGCCTGTGCGAGCAGATGAGTAACATTAAGGACCACTCAGAAGATGTGGGCATGTCCCCCATCAAGAATGCAGAATTACCACCCAATGAAGCTTTTGGTTCTGATAAAATCAAATTTGTTGATTGCGGTTGTTGGCATTGTGATCAACATCATGAACTTTCAAATGGGTTATTGGTAAGAATTTCTTTCTTGCCAGATAAGTAGGTTCTTTTGGGTGATTATTTTGTATCACAAATTTTGATAGTTCTGCTGAAATCTTGAATTTCTTACGTCTCTCAATTTGGTATCAGGGTAACAATGTTATGAAAGCCTCCAATGAGGATGAGATACTGCAGTATAAAATGGCTCTAGAAAATGTAGCAGAGCAGGAGGAGCGCCGTATGTCTGATTTATCGGACTTGGCGTCAAGTGTCACATCTGCTGCTGAAATCCAGGTAATGGAAGGTGTACTATATATACTAAATTTCCCAATTATATAAGCATTTCATATTACAAGTACTGCAAATGGTTGTTTATACTCACTTCCATTTTACTTTCAGATTTTGAATATTATTTGAAAATTTTCACTAACCAATGGGATTATATCAATGTTGCCTAACTTACCAAACACTGAATTTGATGGTGATGAATGAGCAAGACTTGGTGAAGAGAACGGATTTAAAAGTTATTGCTTTTCATGTCCTTGATACAATTTGTTGTAATTTCCTCAGCTGAACACCTTAGCTATTGAACAAGACCTATATAATTTCAAGAGGGATTGTGAAGAGAAAGATGGGACCATAAAGGAGCTAACCAATTTACTCCACTCATCTGAAACTGCTGGTTCAAAGGTATTTTCACCTCATGTTCTCTTTCGTTCTTTCCTTGCCAAACTTTTTCTTTGATTGATCTGAATTAATTTTGTCACTCATAACAGAGGATTGCAGAGTTGGAAGACATAATACGTAGGAAGAAGATGATAATTACAAGATTAAAGAGAGACATGGTGGTTTTAGAACAAAAGGTAAGGAGCTGATGGGTTACAAAATGAGGTTTCAGAATTTAGGGAAAAGAATGTGTTTTGATCCCTATATAATTATCTGTGTGTCAAAAGTACAGGTAGTGCATCTTACAAGGCTTCAGAGACCCTCTTTCTCTTCCTCAAACTCACATGATGATGAGACACAAACTCCGCACATGACAGACAACCTCCTTTATGATATGGATAGTACTACAAGCCCTTCATCTTCTGATTCAGACTGCTCCCCTGTGAATCGAGCGCAAGCTCCTAATGCTAAAACACCAAAGGCTCCTCCTCAGACTTTTGACTCTGTTTCAACAAGTCAGCAACCTGTGCCGGAAAAAGCCTCAAGTTCTCTGGGGAAAGCAACTGACAGGCACGTAAAATCTCAACCAGAGAGTCCTCTAAAAGAGATAACTATGAATTCAAGGCCCATGCAATCAGTGAGCCAAAAATCTCGACCAGTGACCCCAAAATCTCAACCAGTGAGTCCTATAAAGAAATCCAATACAATCCATACTTCAAGGCCAAGGCAGGTATCAGCTGGTGTGGATTCAAGACAACTTAGAAGGCGTTCTCTACCTGGACGAAAAGATGCTACTCCACAGAAGAGATGGGCTTAGTGAGGTAGCATATTGTTGTGATCAATGTTAAAATATATTTTGTATATCAATTTGGTTTCTCTCTTTCAAAATTTCAAAGAATATTGTTTTCTTGTTTTTTAGTATCTGGACTCTTCAATGCTCGCCGTAACAGATGAACTAATTCATTTAAAAATATTTATCAAATGTTATATATATAAATATGTATGTGACATTCATACAAGCTGTTGTTGAAATATATTCTCATCGATCTCTGTTTTTTCTGCCTTTTTTGTAGGTTGATGAGGAAAATGATATGCTATATGGAGTCTATTCCTCCCCGTTGATAATATTTGAGTTTTGAAGAATCAGGCTAGTATATATGTTATAGGTGCTTAAATTTTTTTTCGTAATGTTAAGGATGTAGCTGTCGTTATATATAGAATTGCAAAACTTAGGCAGTCGTCTTTTACTTGTTTCCTTGTGACATGGCTGTTGAAGTGGAAGATGATCTCATTATTTAAGCTGTACCTTATGTTTCATACACCGCATGAATGTGGAAACTATTGATGCATCCTGATTCCTGGGAACCAAACCAACATAGATTTTTTAGTCAATACCCACATTGAGGAGAGAGAAAGGGGTGTGAATGATGAATCGATGATGTAGATGTCTAGCTTTGTAAATCGGCTGTGACCAATATTCCATAGATGCCCCAATTGATTACTTAAGACTAGGGAACAACAATCGAAAGCAGCTAAAGTAATCTTTCTAACCCTTGGAAGAGCATGTGACAGATGACTTGAGTAAAGAGTGGCTTTACATTTATAAAAAATTCAAATATCAGGCTATAGTACAAACTACAAACTACAAACTACAAATGTTTATAAGGCCAGCATTACATCTGTTCTTGATACTGAAGCACTATACTCTAGGCCACTGTGGACTCACAACCTGCACATGCAAGTAATTCATTAGACACCAAACAAAATGGTCTAATATCACAGGTAAAATACCATATCATATATTCTAGGACAGGGCCTAAAATAGTTTGCAATAATACGAAGGTCTCAGAATTTGTTCATCAAGGACGTGCAAGTATACATGCCAGTATCTTAATAAAAATAAATGAATAAAATTGATTACCCTAGTAGTGATGTTTAATTTGATACCATCTAAAAATGATAGCAAAGAGATTAGCGACATGGAAACTCTGGAGCTAAAATCACTACAACGGCAGACCTTATCTTCACCACATAAATTTCTAAATTAGTTAAATGTAAAATGTACTATATTCAGCTAACCTCAAGTGTGCTAAACACTAATCGCATTCGACTGGCAACAACTGATGGCTCCTCAGCATGTCCAACCACTGCCATTTGCTCTAGTTGAAGAGTCTTTACTGGAAGCCTTCAACAAAAATAAGAAATAATGAAGCAAAAAGGTGAACCTTCATAAACTATTTCTATTGCCTGAAGACAGTATTTCAGACTGCTTGAAAGTCAAATTGAAAAGGTGGGGTGGAAGTGGATGATTCGTTGTCTTAGCAAGAAGTACTTGAGGAATAATGCAGTGGTGTGCTTGCACAGAAAAATCATGAATTTCCATAAGCAAACAAGAGTCTGGATAAAGCAGTACAGCCTGTACAGGCATGTATAATACTAATACTCATAAAATAAAACTGAAAGCAGCAAATGGAATATGGTGAAGCATCTTACCATGCCATTCCTCTCATATAATATGCATTTGCTATGAGCCCACAAAAACCTTTCCACTTAAGCCTTTCTTCATCTGACACTGGAGGGGTGGATGACCATCTAACTATTGTTGGTTGTGGTGTACACAAGATGGTGATGAATATAATGCTCAACCAAAGAATGCACTCATCAACCTGCATTGTGAAAAACGAAAAATGGAACAATGGGATACGACTTCATTAACCATTATATTAGCCAACAAAATTCATAATTACAATCCTTAGAAAATCAGATAAATTTTGAATATAACTATATAAGCAAAAATAGTGCTATTTTGACAATTGGTGCAAGTTCAACTAGGAAGTTGTAACTTACCTCCTCTGATGCAATCTTGGATTTCAAACTGGTGGTTCCACCATAGCTTTTCATTGCTTCAATTTCAACACCAGATTCCATCATATCAACAAGTTCTTTTCTTATTCCCTCATCAGTGCAGCCCAGTGCATATGCATTCACCCCAGCACTGATGAACTCCTGATCAACCAAAAATTTTACTTTGAGAAAGAAAATCAAACAAAGAGAGCCTCACAAAAACACCCAGTTGAAGAAAACCACTGAATATACTTTTAGGTTGTCACCTCCTCCACGGTCAACCGCATTCCTGTACCGCCTAAATAAACTGATTGCTATGTTGCGTGATGAACGATACTCATCATCTGATGCAATTGAATCATGCATCTGGCACTGAAATGGGTAAGAGTAAAACATATCAAAAACTCATATAAACCCAAAAAATCTTTAAAATACCAAAAGAAAAAAATAGCAAAAACACTTACTAGCCATTTCTTTGGGGTGTTTAGCTGACTACGGCTTTTCCAAGAAATACAAGGAGTTCTAATTGGGCCAAGAAAAATTGAAATATTGCTCAAGGAATTAACATGTGCAGTCTTGCAGGGTAGGGCCTCATGCAGTATATTAGAGTCTATATATGTAATAGCTCCAGAAGCATACACAGTCAGCATGGTTGTACTTGTACCTGTACCATGACAATATAGCACCTAGTACAAAACCCAAAACCCATATCAAAATTGAGCTACTGAATAGTTGTCTAAAATACAAAAAGGGAAATTGATTCAATCAAAAATATGAAACCTGGAAAAGAAAGCTTTCTTCTTTATCTTCCTTGTTCCTCAATTTTCCCACGAACCAAACAGGGTCTTTAGAAAAAATGATATCCAAATATGGATTCGGGGATGTTAAAAATTGAGGGCCTGAGGCCACCAGATAATTATATGGATGGCTATAAAGATTCCATCTGATTCCAAATTTTCACATTATTTCTGGCTGCTAATTGCTAAAACTGGCGTATGCGAATCTTCTACTTGGCGGATTTTTCCAGTTTCTTACTTGCAAGCCAACTCTGAAAACGACGTCGTTGCGACAATTTCATTGGATTTCATACTGTATGGGCTTAAGTCCAAGGTAAATTGGGCTCAATGTACTTTCAAGAACGGCCCGGCTTTGTTTAATGTAATAAAGCATGGGTCTCATATGTTCTAAGTGGGCTTGAACCCCTTAGGAGCAACTCGGGCTTGCATCTGTCAATTCTTTTTTTTTTTTTTCAAACGCATCACTAACTTAAATTCCTTTTTGTGTTCTCTAAAACCCCAACTCACATGAGATGATTTGGCTTATCTTGGTATTTTTTATTTATCTTTTATGGTGAAAGTTTATTATAATAATAATTACTCTTAATGGTTTACCATTCTTTTTTTTTTTTTAACTACTATATTTTATTTTTCCACACAAAAAAAAGGAAGTTATTGAGCTTTTTGAAGTTACAAATATGAGCTATTTCCTAATTCAAGAGACTTTGGAATGTTATGGTCATCCATTCATCAGCAAAATTCCTTTGGCAACGTCATGTTCTCCATCTCATTATTTCTATATATATTCAATCAGTGTAATTTATAGCATATATGTTTATATCTCTTGTTTGTGAGGATAGGCTGCTGCATAAAAGTGCATAATGGTTGGACCATTTTGGTCATTCTATTTGATAGGAATGTAATTAGAGGAAGTGCATGCATCAAGCATCAAGCAATCGTGGTTTGTATCTTTTAGTCATCCCTTGGAAGTTTCCATTAGCATTATATGGGACAAGTACAGCTTATTAATTTCAAAGTGGTGTCTATGTACCAGGGTCCACTTCTTCATCAGTCTATGCAATATTAGTATATTACCTTGTTCCTTATCGATCCCACTAATAATAATCTTAGCTTTTGATCAGTTTCTTTCATTAATATGTTTATTAGCATAATGATATTTATCTTTTCAATATTAGAAAGAGTATCAAATTCGAATCCTCATTACTGTTAATAAAAGTAATCAATGAATTTTTTAATTAAGCAACTTGAATACTTGATTAAGAAGTTGCATCCTCTGGACAGAATAGTAGAACACTTGTGTCTTAATTAATTAGTTTTGAGAGAATATATAATCAAAGAAGTTTCTAGTTAGTTTGAATAAATCATGCATATGTAATGTAAGGTAATTAATATATATGTTGAACAAGTCTTGGACT
Source organism: Purshia tridentata (assembly GCA_003254885.1). Taxonomy (NCBI): domain Eukaryota; kingdom Viridiplantae; phylum Streptophyta; class Magnoliopsida; order Rosales; family Rosaceae; genus Purshia; species Purshia tridentata. The sequence goes on from QANT01002691.1 coordinate 51,127, forward strand.
CTTAATTGGTTGATCTTTGCCAAATACAAGCTCAAGAAACCGGATCCAAGTCCAAGTACTAACACATGAACTTTCTTCCTTCGAATAGACTCGTCAAAGGTTGATATCATAGCTGTTAGTTTGCCTGAATGGTACGGTAACCACCATTTGAACCCGACCCGTATGTCCTAAATGGATGTTGATAGGCTGTTTTATAAATGCAAGGTGCTAACACATAGTGTTTGGATTGTTTGGTTTGGAGGATGAGGTGAATCTCATATAAAAACATGTAACTTTGAGGATTCACCTTATAACATTTATATATTAAGGTATCTTGCGATAAAACCTCATATTTGATAGGTCGATTGCCACTGGATTTAGTCAAATCTTATATTGAATTGAAATGATTAAGTTAATGACGGTATTAAATAAAGTTAACTGTTGATGTAAAGGGATTAGACAACCAGAAGTAAAATAAATAAAATATGACTCTATGAGAGAGAAATAGAGTGCGTGTGCACGCCAAAGAAATATCATTTCATATACTTAATTTCAAACAAAGCATCATGAGCTAGGAAAACTTATTTTAGTTATGATATATATATATTAATATTCATAGTGTATGATATATTGATGGAGAAAATTCGTAGAAAGTATTTGATGAGTGTGAAACAAAAATCACAACTCTCCCTTCAAATTCATTGACTTCACTGCTTTGCTTGTCATCACCCCATCACTTCAAATCTCTCCTCAGTTCTCTCTTCATCATTTTCATCTCTTCCTCCATCTCTCTCTCTCTCTCTCTTTCTGGGTATATTATTATAATAGAATATATATAGAAGCGTAGAAAGTGAAACGCAGCGCATTGGGATGACGATGGACCGAGCGCAGCCGAGCTCAGATTCACCGACGCGAGAGCCGAAATCGCCTATGGTGCTGTCCATCGAGTGCCTCAAGGGAAGCTCCAAGGCGGACGAGTGGACCGGCGACATGCTCCAGACCGGAGACATAGTGGAGGAGCTCCGCATCGGCAGCTCTGTCACCGTCAAGTCCCCCTTCAAGAACGGCAAGAGCGGCGTCCAGAAGATCCTCCACACCTCCTTCAAGGCCAAGGACACCTCCATCCTCGTCCTCGTCCGACGGGGCCGAGACGCCTTCGCCGAGTTGCAGGCTTGTATCGTCCCCAACGACTCCGCCGGTAAGAACAAGCAGTACATGCTCCGCTCCATTGCCGACCCCAATTACGCCGTCGGCTTCTGCGATCGCACCGAGGCCGACTGCTTCGAGCTCCAAGGTATTATAATACTGACTCACACACAATTACACAAATACCTCATCATCATGATTCACGACTTGACTTTCATGTTGACTTATTACTTTTGCATTCATCGATTTGCTTCTGTCTATCTCTGTTACGTCATAATTCAGATAAAAACGTACAAAATACAACCGTGACATAAAACTTTTTTAACTGATCAATTGTTTTTTCTATCTCGTGCTTCTTTGTTTACACGAGTGCTAGATATTTTCCATGGAAAAAAATAAATTAAAACTATTGTGAATCATAAATGATAATTAATTATCTATTTGGCCACTTGGCAATTGGGATGTTAATTAATTGAAGGAAATCATAAATTAGAGAAAGAAAAAAAAACTTATACGTAACAAGTGCATATACTCTTATTCTACGTGATTATTATATTAGAAGATATCAGTATACACACATTATATAAAAGTCTTTGTCATATGTTATACCATTTTCAATGAAGAGAATGTGTTTTGTGGTATGAAAGCGGCAGCAGCTTTCTGTAGCCCACAACAACCCCACGTGACACTCATGACTTAGTAGCTAAAATTGACCAAATTTCCAATTAACTTCCAACCTTTTTCTTCTCCATCCACTTCACCTAACTAATTAATTCCATCAGCAATGCGATCCAGTAACTCAATGTTAAACGAATGCCTAATTTTATTGCTTATGTTGTTGCTTCACATTGTTGTGACAGTTTGTACTAGTATATATTAAATAGTGTAGTACTATTGATCTTATTTTTTGCTTAATTATCGATAAAGAAATTGTGATGAGTTGCACGGATGTGCAATTTTAATTAATTAATTAATTCATTGCAGCTTCAAGGAACTCCCGGATGGTGAGTGCACTAACCAGGTCTAAGCTTCAAGATGGATATGTCTCATATCCATGGGAAAGAAGGATGCAAGAGTTGCTGCCAGTTCCCCATTCTAGCAGCTTTCTATCAATTCTCTTCCTTCCAAAAGCTTCAGACCGATCTGCTTCTCGCTACAATGACTTGGACGACACGCTTGCCAGGGCAAATGTCTGGCTCAATGCCTCCCAGGCCTCCGGTGTCCCTGTCGTCTTCATGAACATCCAGACTGAGTCCCTGCTCACCAAGGTACCTACCTACTTATGTGCTTAATTGGAACAAATTTTGAATCATATGTACTTGCGGTTTAATTTTTTTTATGGCTGCAGATTTCTGGAGAGACAGCAGTCTTATTTAATTTTTAATCTTATTGAAGGATTAAGATCTAAAAGCCTCTTTTTTTTATGGCTGCAGATTTCTGGAGAGACAGCCTCTTCCACTGTAAATGCAGGGTCATTGTCTGACTTGGCTGATCTTGCAAGTGCCAGCTTGTATGGGTTTGAGGATTACCATGGGGTTGATATTGGTGTGGTCCGTGCAGTTCGCCTTTGGTATGCTCCCCTTGGGGGAGAAATTGCAGTGGAGATCAAATTACAAGAAGGAGATTTTAAGCTTGGCTTCGCCATTAGCCGCACAGAAGAGGTAATTAACATTTTCCCATTCACATTATGTAGCAGTTGATGCATGTGTCCCCAAGAAGTAATCATAATGTAATATGATGATGATGAGTTCCTTGTGATTTGGCTCCAGGGGTTTATATACATTTCATCAGTGGTTGATGGGGATGAAAATGCACCTTCAAGTCGATCGGGGCTGAGCAATTTGTACAAGGAAGCAATGAATGCGTCTAGGCTGCTGGTGGTGTCAAGGGTCTCAAACCAGAAGGTGCTGCCTTGGATGGTTTCCTCAACCGGAGCAGTTCGATGTTTTGACACAGTTTCACTCAGCCAGAAGCTATCACTGCACCGCCATGCCAAGATTCCCATTTCCATGCATGTGTTCATTTGGGACCGAGCTGTGGTTTCTCCAAGCGGAATAAGCCAAAGCAGGTTTAGGGGCAGTGCCTCCCCACCACCTACTATGGCATTGCCACGGCCTGAGGAGGTTCATTTGGCTCGGCGTCCAAATGAGAACCAAATACAACCTCTGCCACAAGAAGATATTGATCATGATCAAAGTAGTGGTGGATCAGGTGTGAGTGATAGAGCTTCAGATGTCAGGCTTGAGAGAGATACAGCTGGGGAGTCTTCTTTTAGATTCCATGATTTTGCACTTTCTAGCAACTGGGTATGATTCTTTTTGTTCTTCGTTTGTGATCCTTCTTTCTTTTTTTGTTATGCATAGAGGTCTTGCAAATAGGCAATTGTTTAGCTCAACTTAGAAAATATATATAGTGGAATAAAATAGATACAACTGTTGACACAATAGGACTTGAATATCGATCGATCATGTCAGTCATAATCGATCCCCTAATTACATATCTGGGTGTACTCTATACGTAAGAACTTTGTGAAAGCAAGCAGGTGGGATGTTTTTCTTGTATGTCCTTTTCAATTTTCACCCTACAAATGGGTGATTGTTTTCTCTTCATATTGTGTGGTCGTGGTGCTTCTACGAAGCGTGGTTGTTATATATCAACAATTTCACGATACTAACATTAACAAAATACATGGATCAGATAGTAATATAACTAATGTGGGTTGAGTGATTATAAATATACACAAATCAACCTATAACAATAGCTGCAATCAACAACATGGTTACATGGAGGAGTTTTTTGTTTTCTTTCTTCTGGTTCTGGGGAGCAAACGGTAATGAATTGAATGGGCTGAAATTCTTGAAAGCTACCAGTTAAAGTAGTGAAACGGCCTGTATTAATATTAAACATTTGAAGCCCAAACACCACCAGCTCCAGGCCCAGGTTGTTCAATAATAAAATATATTATTAAAAAAGGTGAACACCCAGCACTCATTGGCTGGCTCGTAGTGCCACGGATCAAAGGACCACGACAGTCGATTCTTACACTTATCAACGGCCCACACGCTCTCTCCCCAAAATTTCGAAATTTATCTTTTTGGTGAATCCAAATTTCTAGCTTCCCGCCACTCCTCTCCTCCAGATTCCAATCATAAATACCCCCAAACCTTGAGAGATTTCCATCGCAGTCAAATCAAACTTTCTCTCACCCTCCCGAGAAACAAACGCAACAGAAACCCTTCATATCTTCCATTATCATTTGTTATCAATGGCTCGTACCAAGCAAACTGCCCGAAAGTCGACCGGGGGGAAGGCTCCTCGGAAGCAGCTAGCCACAAAGGCAGCTCGGAAGTCAGCTCCGGCCACTGGAGGAGTGAAGAAGCCTCATCGTTTCAGGCCAGGGACGGTGGCTCTTCGAGAGATCAGGAAGTACCAGAAGAGCACAGAGCTTCTGATCCGGAAGCTTCCGTTCCAGAGGTTGGTGAGGGAGATTGCTCAGGACTTCAAGACCGATCTCCGGTTCCAGAGCAGCGCAGTGGCGGCGCTTCAAGAGGCGGCGGAGGCTTACTTGGTGGGACTGTTCGAGGACACCAACCTCTGCGCCATTCATGCAAAGAGAGTGACCATTATGCCCAAGGACATTCAGCTTGCTCGTAGGATTAGGGGCGAGAGGGCTTAGAATTAATTCCCAAATCTAGTATTCTAATGCTTTGATGTTAACAGTATGATCGATGTATGTTTGTTGTTTAGGGTAAGAAATTTGGATCAAAGCAATGTTGAATTGGCGCTGGATATGGATTAGTATATCTTTTCGCACGATCGGATTCGAATTATTTCTTTGACTGGCTTTCTTGCCTTTTGGCTGGATGCGTAATTTTCTTATTTTTAATGGGCCAGGCCCGGACGACGTCGTTTCTTGGGTTTTTAAAAAATTAATAGACGCAAATATTAGAGAGATGAGCTCTCTTGTCCCCGTTGACCAAAAAAAAAAAAAAAAGGCTCTATTCACCAGCAACCCTAGAGTTGGAGTGGGAATTCGGCGGCAACCCAGTTGCTTAGAGGAGATTTGGTGAGAATCGTTTGTCTTCTTAATCATGTGCTTTATCTGAAAACTCTGATTACTAGTGAAACTCAAATCATGTTTCAGTGCCTGCTTTTGACATATTTTGCTTTCAATGACTAAATAAATCCTTTTCAGCTTATAAAGCTTGCAAAGCCAATATGACAGTCTTAATTCTAGTTCTGAAATATAGATCATACATAGATAGTTCAGGGACAAAATCTTATCAATTGAAGAAGAGGGATAGCCAATGTTTTCTTATCACTACTCTGTGGTTCCTGTCATTGGAATATGGCTATTTTGTGATAAACATATGCTGCTCTGCACAAGGATTGATGGGTTGATTGTTCTATATATTGTCAAATTACAATTTGGGAGGTGTTCTTAGCTAATTCTGCTTATTATTCTCATACATGGACACTCATAGGGGTGAAAATTTTGTGAAACTTGATTTTTAAAAAGCTTATGTTTGATGGCTGATTGCATTTATGCTTGACGAGCTATGTAATTACCACACGAGCTAAAACTGTCCCTTCCAATTTACCAGAGCTAAAGGATATTTTTAGTGATATGTCATTGAGACCTTTCTCTTTGGTTCCTTAATTAGTTCATATGGTACTGACATTCTAATTTTCTGTGACGGTAGATTCATCATGTCTGTCATGTAATGATATGGCTAATATGTCATCTACCTGGAGTTGAACCACTGAGCCTCATTCTTTGACGTGTTTGAAATATCAGCTGAAAGCAGAGAGGATTTTGAGGTACAAGTTACTTAATTCTTAGCTCAGGATTCTGCTGAAGTTGCAAACGAAGATGGCTGCTGAGGAGAAAAATCTAGTGGAAATCTTAGAGGAGCATACCCAAATTGACATTGCCAAATATATGGATTATGTCAGTGCCCCACAGGCAGGTGCTATTGCAACATTTGCTGGTACCACACGCGACACCTTTGAAGGCAAAACAGTCTTGGAGCTGAGGTATGAAGCATATGTTCCTATGGCAATACGATGCATGAAATCCATTTGTTCATCTGCTAGATCGTTCTGGAATCTCCTCTCCATTGCAGTTGCACACCGCCTGGGGCCGGTTCCAGTTGGCAAAACGAGTGTTTTCATTGCAGTCTCAGCTGTTCATCGAGTTGATGCATTGGATGCTTGTAAGTTTGTAATTGATGAGATAAAGGCATCAGTTCCAATATGGAAGAAGGAGGTTTATGCTAATGGAGAGGTTTGGAAAGAGAATTCAGAGTTCCTCGAGCGGAGGTTGGATCTTGGTATAAAGGATGAGGTATGCAATGAAAAACAAGTTGAAGCTGAGAGGCATAATAGGAAGAGCTGTTGTGCGGCCAAAGTGAAGGTTATTGGGGAATGAGATTTTGGCATTGGGTAAGGCTGATTTGCCATGCAATTTATTTTCTTTGGCATCATCATGGGGACTGTAAAGGTGTGGAATTGTGAATTATGCTTGAATTGTATTATATGCTTTTCAATAAAAGCTAATTTATCAGTTTTTTCATTGATCCCTATGTTGTATGAGCACAGATTCTCTTTAGGAAATTAAAATCCTTAAGTGACTATAAACTTTGCTCTATATTATGAGAAGGCTAGAATTCACTACTGAAAAAGCACCATAAAAGAAAAATAAAACACACGTTTCTGCTCAGTTCTGGTGAAAGTTCCAATTGGTAATGTTTTTGTTTTTCATTCATGCAAACTTTTCATGGTGAATTCAATACAAAAGACAGAGTATTGCTGTAATGTCAGGAAACAGAAAATTTACTATAAAGAATTACATAACAAGAAATCATACTTTTTTCTTTTTTTAATTTATAAGGGGGACACAACATACATAAAGTTTTGAAAGCCATAAATCTATTACAGTTAGATGCATTTAAAAATTAAATTGAAGTGCTTATGTATGAGGATGGATCTGGTGGAACTGAAACTTCAACATTTCCTTCAAGCATCTGTGTCACTTTCTTCATGGTGGGTCTCAGTGACGGATTCTCCTGAATGCACCACACTGCAATCATCACATGCTTCTCTATGTCACTCACTGCCTGATCATCATCATTCTCCAATAACAAATGCAATTTCTTTTGCTTACAGCAATCATATGCCCAATCAGATAGTATCATTTGATCTTCATCCTCTGCCTTTGCATCAAAATTCTTCCTGCAGAAAATAATCTCTAACAACAAAATTCCGTAGCTGTAAACATCAACCTTGACTGTGATAGGAAGATTTTTGAACCATTCAGGAGCCACATATCCTTTTGTTCCCCTGATTCCAGTAGTAGTTCGAGACTGGTCCGTCCTCAAAAGCTTGGCTAATCCAAAGTCAGAGATTCTTGCTGTGAAAGAGTCATCGAGAAGAATGTTTTGAGGCTTAATGTCACAGTGCATTATTTGGCTGCTGCACTCCTCATGCAAATACAAGAGCCCTCTCGCAATTCCTAAGGCAACTTGGCTTCTTTGGTACCATTTTGGTCTTGACTCTCCGAAGAGGAAGCTTGCTAGAGAGCCATTCCTCATATACTCATATACAAGAATTCGGTGCTGCCCTTCGTTGCAGAGTCCTAGTAGTTGGACTAAATTTCTGTGATTTGTTCGGCCAATTGCGCTCACTTCAGCTTTGAATTCCAAATCATTTTCTTTAACCATATTGTCCAATCTTTTTACAGCAATAAACTTTCCATTATCAGATGCTAAAACTCCTTTGAAAACTCTTGCAAAAGCACCACGGCCTAGTTCTTCCTTGAATCCATTGGTAGCTTCTTCTAGCTCCTCATAAGTAAAATATCTCAAATTCGTGTCTGACATTACTGGGTAATGTTGAGTCAGCCTTTTTCTTCTATAATTTCGTAGCAGTAGGAGGAAGTTTAGGAACCCCGAGCTACCGAGGAGCAATGATCCAACGAGGATCAAAGTTGAATTATCTTTCTTTTTTGAATGTTTGCCACCACTTCTCAAAGTCGAGTTGTCTTTCCTTACTTTGATTAGAGCTTTTACTCGATTAATGGGGTCGACCCTTCCGTTCAAAAGAGGGAGTCCTTTCAGCCAACAATCCCCATTTCTGAAATTAGCAACAACACAGAAACAATCACCTAGGCAAGCCTGCTTGCACCAGTCCTCAGATACAAGCTGAAACTTCTCATATTCTGAATTAGGCCAATCTGTGTTTTCCCTCTCTTGAAAATAAAAGAGATCTGTCTCTGGTGAGGCCTTATCACAGCTCTGTGAAATGAAGTTCTGTTTGCATCCTCTCAAAACATCATCTGGATCAATGAAAGTGTAACCATCTGGGCACTGGCAAATTGGTCCATGGTCATCATCATGTTTACATACACCGTTGAATCCACATGCACCGCCGCCTTTCTCTTGCAAAAGTGTGATGCAGATATCTTGAGGTATGAAGGACAAAGTGGACCAAGTCATGAGCCGTGATCCATCACTTGAGCCATTGCTTTTGGGGTGGACATAGTGCCTCAAAACTCCATCATAGTCAAGAGTTGCTCGCTGGTAGAAATCTTGCATTGAAACTGTATTGGATGATATCATACTAAGTATGCTTCTGTTCCTGGCAGTAAGGTAAATAGAGCCAGACTGGTTGAAGATGACCTGAAAACCACTATCCACAGTGTCGGTTGACCAATAGAAAGAATTAGCAGAATCCAATGGGAAATGTGTTGTGTAAAGGAAGAGTTCTCCATTGGATTGTAGTGTAAAACGGAATCTTCCTTTTGAGTAATTTGTTGCTGTATATCGGGCAATGAGTGTGTTCTCTCGATTCAGAGTCTGCGTGGGCAGGATTGTATCAGTTGGTTGATCAAAACTATCCCACAAATTCATTGAATTTTGATTAGCCAGCACAAAATTTCCTGTGTCGAGCATGGCTGCATAGACAATTCCAGTACCAGTAGAATCAGCACTCCATATTTGTTTGCCTGTTGCCTTATCATTAAGCAGGAACTGGCCATCTGTGGTGAGTTCTACTGTGGATCCTTTTTGCACTAGATTATTGCCATTGGCTGACCACACAATACTTCTTTCAGGTATTTTGTTAAACCAGATGGCTAGTAAGAAGCTATCTTTACCAATTTGCTGGAAACCGAAAGCAAATTCCCCAGATGGTGAGGCCCAGAAAGAGTTATTGCCCTTTGCGACAAGGGATGAGCCCAAAGAAATATTCTTGTGAGTTTGAGCAGTGGTGGAAAATGGCAGCTGTACAAGGACAAGCAGAAAGCATAAAGGATATGGTAGTTCAAAGGCCATGGTATGAACTATGAAGAACTATATTTCTCAAACATCATTTGCATTATATATAATTGTTACTAGGTGAAGGAGACTGCAGCATCTTATTTCTACTATTATTCAATTACCACATACATTGACCAATAAATGGTCTCTTAGCTGATGGTCTAATGGCCTATTAATTATAAATCATCTGCAGCAGGACTTGACTTCTAGGGAATATGTTAAACTGAAAGAGCAATTGGAGTTTTGAATTCCAAACCCTCAGACATCTACCTCGCATTCAAATCAACTTTTTCTAACTTTCCCAAGAAACAAACACAACAGAAACCCTTCAAACCCCCAAAACATATTATTTTTCTCAAACACAAGTGCCCTCTTCCAATTCGTAAGGCAATTAGTTTACTTAAATACCAAATACTAAACAAATGTTGTCCTCGTGGTATACAGGAGGCAATAGTAAGATTAATTAGATAGAAAATTCTTAATGACGTCTAGTAAGACTAGTACATATACATATAATATATGTAAGTTCATATGTGCAGGTATGTGTATGTGCTAATTAATTTTTCATCAATCTATTGACAATCTCGTCTTTCAAATAATGATTGCATACAATGTGTAAACTTATCAGTTCATTCAATGCCATATAAAAGTGGATGATGTTTTAGATTAAACTGTCTTAGAAAATGGAAGCTGGTGTAAGCAAATAGACATGGAGATTTGACTTTTTTGGATCAATCCAAAAATCCTTTCCAGCGTTTTATCTGTAACTGTCGTTATTGACTTCTTCATACAATTAACTTTGTAACTGTTGGCTTTTCTGAGGTGTTTAATTAAGCTTGCTGTACATATGATGTAATAATACCTTTAATTAATATGCCGAACAAAAAATCAGGTCAGGATCTTTAAAATTGATAAATTCTTAAGCTCTACTGTGACTTAAAATTTGATAAAAACTTAAACTTAAACTTATTATGTAACCATTTTTTATTTATTAAAAACATATCCTATATTGTTAGGCAGTTTGAAGATGTCTTCTTAAGAAGTTTTTTTAAGAGTAACTTCGACAGCTAAAAGATGTCATCCCTATAAATCTCACTTTAATAGTAAAGACAGAGTATTTCTGTAATGCCAGGAAATGTATGTATATAGCAGAAAATTTTACTATTGAAAGGACATATCTGATAAAGAATTACAGAACAAGAAACCATTCTTTTTTTTTATTGATGAGACAGTCTTGAAAATTATTGATGGTTGTTATAAATCTGTTGCCACACACCAAGGACAACCTGACTGACCCTGACCAGTAACCAGGTTGAATACACACATAAATGTTTGACATCCAGAGGCCATTTCTTAAATTGAACTTATAATGAGCATGGATCTGGTGGAACTATGAATGCAAACAGTTCCGTAAAGAAACTGTTTGACATTCTTCATGGTGAGTCTTAGCCATATAGAACTCCTCTTAGCTAAAGATGCTTATATGGAGGATATGAAATCCTAATTATAATAAAACATATACTATCCTAAACCCTTAGGACATAATAAGACTCCATATCATTGTCTTAAACACCTTTAGCTAAGAGGACTTTATTTATATTGAAATATTCTAAATTCTTTAGATAACTATAAATTATTAATTCCAACAGTTCAGGAACGCCAAGCTACTCAGCAGCAGTCCAAAAAGGATAGAAGTTGAAGTATCTTTCTTTTTTGTACCCCCAGGTGTTGAAGTAGAATTGTCTTTCCTCATTTTGATTAGAGCTTTTCCACCAGCACTGGGGTCAATCATCCCATTTGAAAGAGGGATTCTCTTCTTCCAGCAATCATTATCTTTGAAAATGGCAACGGCACATAAACAATCATTTAGGCAATTCTGCCTGCACCAATCCTCAGTAACTGGCTGAAAATGCTCATACTCAGAATAAGGCCAATCTGTGTTTTGCATCTCTTGAAAATAAAAAGTATCTGTTTCTAGTGAGGCTTCATTACAACTTTGTGATACAAAGTCCTGTTTACATCCTTTCAGCTCATCATTTGGATCAACAAAGCTGTAACCAACTGGGCACTGGCAACTTGGTCCTTCATCATCATGTCTACATAAGCTGTTGAACCCACATGCACCACCACCTGTCTCTTCCCTAATTGATGTGCATACATTTGAAGGCATGAGGGACAAAGTAGACCAAGCCATTGGCCACGTTCCCACACTTGAGCTAGTGCTTTTAGGGTACACATAGTACCTAAAAACTCCATTGTACTCAAGAGTTGCTCTCTGGTAGAAATCCTGCACTGAAAATGTATAATTGGATGATACCATACCAAGTATTGTCCCATTCTTGGCTGTAAGGTAAATAGAGCCAGATTGGTTGAAGATGACCTGATTTCCACTACCAAAAGTTTGGGTTGACCAATAAGCAAAATTAGGAGAATCCAAGGGGAAATTCGTTGTATAAAGCACAAGATTTCCATCCGGTTGTAGTGTAAGCTGGAATCTCCCTCTTGAGTAATTGGCTGCCGTGTAGCGAGAAAAAACTTTGCTGTCTTGATTTAGAGTCTGTGTGGGTAAGATTGTATCAGTTGGTTGATCAAAACTCTCCCACAAATTGATCGATTTCCGGTTAGCCAGCACAAAATTTCCTGTGTCAAGCATAGCTGCATAAGCAACTCCAGTACCAGCAGAATCAGCAATCCATATTTGTTTGCCTGTTACAGTATCATTCAGCCTAAAGTGGCCATCTGCAGTGAGTTCAACTGTGGATCCTTTTTGCACTAGATTATTGCCATTGGCTGACCAAACAATACTTCTTTCAGGTATTTTGTTAAACCAGATGGCTAGTAAAAAGCCATTTTTACCAATTTTTTGGAAACCAAAAGCAAACTCCCCAGATGGTGAAGTCCAAAAGGAGTTACTGTCCAATGCAGTGAGGGATGAGCCTAATGATACATTCTTGTAAGTTTCAGCATTGCTGGAAAATGACATCAATAGAAGGAGAAACAGAAAGCATAAAGCATATGGTAGTTCAAAAGCCATATAGTACAAAAGGAGCAATATTTCTCTGATGTTTTTCTTCCCTGGTCTACTAGGATTAATTAGACAGCAAATTCAGATCATGTCTAATAAGACTAATATATGTACATATATAGATCTTTTCTTGGACACAGTGACGATTAAAAAACGAACCATTGGTGTAAGCTAGGGGTAAGGCACGTGGATGTGGCTTTTTGGATTGTTCTAGAGTCTTTTCCACTGCTTTTGAAGCACTGATCTATAACTAACTAAATATGTTAAATGCTCTTTTTTTTGGCCACCTAAATATGTTAAATGCTAATTGCATAAAATATGTAAACTTATTAAGTCAAGAAAATGAGCAATTACATATTCATGAGATTAAATGGATTTTGTTTACTTTAATTATCCTAGAAAATAAACCGTTACTGTAATCGTTAAACATGAAGATTTGGCTTTTTTGATTTGTCAAAGAAAAGAAAAACGTTTTCCAATATTTTAGAAGTATTTACCACTATATAATTATATAACTACCCTTAATTATTTTTTATCCAAAGCATGTATTTCTCAACATATCAACCATGTCCCAAAGACCATAATATATAATAAAATAAAATTAAAATAAAAAATCAATGAAAGCAAACAATATATGAATATACAAGTGTGAAAAGAGAGAGAGTTATTATGTATTGTGTATAGATCAAAATCAAATAATTATAAACAAAGAAAAAACACCATTAATTATTTGAGTTTTTCGTACAATAATTTTTGACAATTAGGTCTTAACCAATTGGTTTAGTGGATCACATTAATTTCTTCTTTATTATTAATAAAATATAAAAAAGTGTCTGGCGTGGCCCACCCATGACTCATGACCCATTCACCCGTGACCCGACCACGCATCAAACCGCGCGTTAATCAGCACATGGCGGGAAAATTGAATCCACACAATAAAAATGCCACTTTTAAGCCCCACTTTTTGCTATGATAGATAATTATTCACTCTCATGGACAAATTCTTAGTCCCTCTCAAGCCCTCACCTCAAAATTCCACTAAACCCATTCGAAGGTAAATCCAGATCGGTATCCCCTCCCAATTTATCTGCTTCAAATTTTCTTTTCTTTTAAAATTGAGCTTTGAGGTCTTTATTGTTTAGGCACAAATGGAGTCGAAGCCTGATCGAATTGAACGGAAGGTTGGAGCCAAAGTACCGCCATTCCGTCTCTGGCTTACTCATACAATCCTATTCGGAGGTGGTGCACGATTTATCTATTTTGCCATGGCTGAGTTGTCAATTAGTTTTTTTTTTTTGGAGTCAATTAGTTAGCTACACAGCCTACACTCTGCTAGTACATTGATTTATTTGGTTATTTTGCTGTTTGATATAGATTAGGGCATTTCCGCATTTGTACCACATCGACGGCAGACAGTGTCAAACCCATGTATGCAATATTACCAACCCAATTTGTTAACTTATTATTATTATTATTGAAATTTTGATTATTTTGTGAGCTTTTTATTTATGTAGATGAATCGGATCATTTATGGCACGCATTTTGGTCTTCCAGTGTCAAATAGAAAGTCAGTATCTATTCTCATATATATATATATATTCATGTGTTTGATATGCGGTAGAAAACATTGCTCATTATAATTTATTTTCAGGCAAGGAATCTCTGCACTGGATTTTGACAAGAAGGTAATCCATTTTGAGTTTTCTTTTGCTAGTTATGTTTCGTTTTGTGTGTGTGTGTGTGTGTGTGTTTCCTTTACTTTTCACTTCATTTCTTGTATTTACGTCTTGGCATTTTGTCCTTTTCTCCTTTNTTTGTGTGTGTGTGTGTGTGTGTGTTTCCTTTACTTTTCACTTCATTTCTTGTATTTACATCTTGGCATTTTGTCTTTTTCTACTTTGCAAACTTTATATCAGGGAATATACCTGGTATCCGTAACCAAATCGGGGTGCTTAACAGTGCATGACTTCGAAACTCTTTATTGCCAAAGTAATGAACCATTGCTATGTAAGTGCCTTCACTACAGCTTGTTATCTCTTGAGATGGAATGGTAAGGATATGTAATTTAATCATGGGCTTATTACAAAACACATCCATCAGAAAGTTTACATTCATCAGAAAGTTAAGTTAAGGGGCATGATACCAGAATATTTTACATTTGGTCCATATACATTTTCTACTAATATTTATGTATTTGTTTAAATGGATTTTTGTTACTATCTCATTTCTGTTATAATGCAAGGAAAACATTCTTTTTATTTCTCATAGATGCTAATCCATCTTGTGCTAATTACAACACCTTTTACTTAGCTTTTTTTACCCCTCTGTTCCTGCTAGGCTTGAAGGAAAATGAAGCAAAACATGTGTTGCACCTTTCCTTACCTCAACAACTCGACTTTGTACGGTGGAATCTTGCTAACCAAGATGAGGTTTGAGTGCAATACAACTTTTACTGATTGTTATATATAAATATAACAATCAGGTAGGTTATAGATGATTGTTATAATATTTGTCCGGTGGACACTTGAAAGCTGTTGTGTCACTCAAATTTTTAACCATATCAATTTTGATGAATTTGGTTGGTTTACTATTAGTCCGATAAACTTAAGCTATTACAATGTGGACCAACAGTTACTTTATACTCTAAAACACTCCACTTTGATGACCTTATTTCACCTGGATTTCTAACCTTTAAGATTTGTCTAATTTATTTTCATTAGGTCGTTTGCACATCCATGAAAAGGAATGAAGTACTTATATTTGATATTGGTTACATCTCTTCTGAACCATCGGAGGTAAGTTTCTCTTTTCATCTTTCATCATACTTCTGATATACTCTCTTTGGAAATGTATGCAGTAATCTGCTCCAATGGGCATTCATTATGTCATTTTGTCAACTTAAAAATGTGTTGTTAGATGTGTTTTTTTTTTGTTTTTTTGGTATTCATTTTACTTGCAGCATGAAAATCACCTAACCATGTTTTTTTTTTTCTAAAATGTGTTGTTAGATGTGTTTTTTTTTTTTGGTATTCATTTTACTTGCAGCATGAAAATCACCTAACCATGTTTTTTTTTTCTTTTTTTAAAAAGAAACTTTAGAAGGATGCAAACACAAACATGCAGACATGCACTCTCTCTCACATACACACACAACACATAAATGATTTAATTGAGGACAATGTAGTGAGGGGGCCAATTCCAAGTTTTGTAGGTCTTGTCAGGTTAGAACCTTAGTATGTGATGAACTCCTCTATGCAAATAAATTTCTGTTGACAAATTCTATCATCTTTATCTTTGTTTTTTCATTCAAATATGTCTAGTATGCGGGCCATGTACTGGTACAAAATTCTTTGTATAATATGCTGCTTATATATTGACATGATATTCTCTTCGTATATGATTGTAACTATTCTTCACTTTTGGATCCAGGTGTTAAAAACAAGACTTGGTATTACTGGCCTTGGGTCTAATATTCATAAAGGTCTTTCTGATCTTGCTTTTACTTCACTTGATGGTTCAAGGTTGGTGAAAATAGGATAAACCTTTTGTTTTTTCCCAGTCTTCAACGATATTATGAGTTCTGACAAAAGAAGAAAAGAATGAACTTATGAGAGACTTGGAAAGTATATCTGATTTATAGAGGAATATACTTAGTCATGAGGTCTATGCATGCCAGTATGCCACTAGTTAACTTACTGGAAGTAAGGCTTAAAGTGTAGTTGAGACGTGCCCATATGTAATTCTCAACATATATCCTTTCTTTCAATCCCAAAGTTCAAACAAATGTCAACTGGCTTTAGAACCAGTGCAGGAAATTCACGGGTAAATTTCTTGGTTGTATCAGTTAGTTTGTCTTTCTAAAGCAGGATTTTCTTTTTATGGTGAATTATATTAGGGTACTTGCTTCTGATACAAATGGTGTAATCAATGTATGGGACAGAAGAATGAGTCTATTTCCATGTCTTGAACTTACGACGAATTCCCGTGGAACCCTCAATAGCATCCAATTAAATGTTGAAAATCAGGTCTGTAGTAATTCAGATTTTTGTTTAAATCAGTTATCTTTACATTGACATTTATTTCTAAAGGAGTTTTAACAATTATATATATATATATATATTTTTCAGATTGTTTTTGGAGCTGGAAAGCATGGGTTTATTTATGTATGGGATCTTCGTGGTGGAAGAACATCTGCTTTTCAAAGTCATAAAGAAGTAATTTTGGGTTCTTATTTTTAATTAAATATTTTTATTTTCTAACTTCATATAATTTTACAAGAACTGAAAATCATCACACTGAACTATTGCTAGCAGTTCTGCTAATTGTCAAGGATAATCTTGACAAAATATTGGACTTGATTGGTATATTTATGTTCTGCAGAACAAGAGTAATAAGTTTTTTTTGTTTGTATAGATATGTCATCCACCTCTAACGTCATTGAAGTTATCATCAATGTTAGAGAAAATTGGACCTCTCAAGGTATCACATATGTTTAGTATTTACAAAAAATGTTGTTGGAAAAAAATAATTAGTTCATACAGAGCTGTGTTTATGTATTATACCTTGTAAGTACTGTATATTTGTTCATATTCTCATATTGAAGACAAAATCCATAAACAAATTACTGTCAGTAATGTGAACAGTGAGTTAGGTCTATTTTACTAGACCAATGCTGTATTGAAATCATGATTTGCATACTCTTGACTAACACAACAAATTATTCTCATTCCTTTCAGGCACAATCAGAAATTGTTCCTAAGGATATACTCCATTAATTTTGATCCATCTTGCCCTAACCAATTGGCATTCCATCTTGATGATGGTTGGTAGGTCATGGGGTGAAATCTTTTCTACTACTACTATTCTGAATGTACAGCTGTATTTTTCTGACACTTGCTAACTTATTTTCTGAATTAAAAAAATCTTATTTGGAAATAGATTATGGTCTAAGTCAAAGTGAGATGTACTCTAGAAAACAATAGGAGTACACGCATTATGCATGCCATATAGCCTTTAATGATGTTTCCAATTAGAATATGATATAGCTTTCTCCTCCGAAAAACATCTCTAACATAATGTGTATGTTTTCTTGCTTGTACCTCATTTAATGTAGGTCAGGTGTTTTGGACGTTTATAATTTTCAAGTTACACATATTCACTGTCCTCCACCTGCTTGGCTGTAAGTAAAGTTAAATCCATTCAATCCATTCAATATGCTGTATTAACATTGGAAAGATTAGCATCTTGTGTTTAATAGCTCTGTTTATATCCTGTTCATTTTGAGGGAGTAGAAATGATTCTGGTGTGCCAGCTGATCTGTCATATTTGAGAAAACCTTCATGGCTACCAACCAATTCAGTAAGGAACTTCAATTATTGGTCCCCCCCTTTCTTTCATTATTTAATGTCATTTTCAGGTTGTTATGTAAATGAAATACATTTTGGTCGGCTTTGTTTTGTGCATAGCCATAGGTTTGATTGCATGTGGAACTTGTGATGGTAGCATATAATTTGTTTATCAATTCACCAGCTTCTCTTGAACAAAGCATTATCTTGAATTGCTTATAAGTGGCCTTTTATTTTACCCGTGGTGGTATTAGTTAAGAGTAGAATTGAATATTAACTTTGGTTAGAGAAATTATCAGATGAAATTTTGGAATCTAAAGTAATCAGGGGTACACAAGAACAAAGCAGTATTTATGTGCTTTGTTAAGCTCACTAACTTGCAGAACACGGGTATATATTTGTCTAAAACAGATAATTTTTTGCTTATATTTCATACTGCATTTCCATTTGCAGAACCTGACTGTTTCTTATTTAGACATTTTTAATTTTTTTGAATGAGAATTCCTGTCTAATAAGCAGTTCTTCTATCCTTGATTCTTGCTCAGCAATCAATGTACAGGGTGGAATTGGGAAGTCACGTTGCTTTAATTTGACACAATGATTGGAAACTTTACATCATTGCTGCTTTTATACTTTGAGTCATTTCTCATTTGGTTACCTGTGGCAATACTATGCACCTTTTATTTTGTTGGCCTTAAATTTAATCATTACAATGGGTACCCATTTCTATGATATTGTACAGAAAGGTCTTAAGGCTTTCACTCTCTTACCAAACTTAGTATTTGGCTACTCCAATGTTTTCTAATGCAGATCTATGTTGTTGCATCATCAACTGATAGTGGCATTCATATTTTGGATTTCTATCCAGATTCAAGCTCTCCTAGCCATGTGGAGTACAAGTAAGACACTCCTTACCACTTTACTATAGAGTTTTGTTAATTAGCCATCAGGTCTACCCTGGCTTAAGACCATTATTGGTTAAATAGGAATAGCAAAGTGGGCCTTTGTAGCCAAGCAGTTCTTATTTTCAGAACGAGAGCCACTGGGTTCAACCCTGGAAAAGGGTTTTGTTTTGGGGAGGATACCCCTACTGTGCTGCCTAAAATTTGCCGTTTTGCAAGAGTATGGCAAAGTACAAGTCCTAAACTGGACTGGTATGAACATTAGCAAATTAATAATTTAATACATGACCTGCTTCTTTTATATTTGGCCCTTTGTCTGCATACGCACTCGCGTGTGTGAGCATGCTGCTATCTACTTTCCTGTGCATTTCCTGTTAAAACAATTTTATTTTTGTTTCTTATTGTTGTAGTGAGGATGTACAGAGTCTTTCTGGAGTAAAGAATCAAGACAAGCAAAATAGGTTTGTTCCATTGTCTGAAGGAGTTGCTGCATGTGCAGTTCATCCCCTCAACAGTACCATCATAGCTGGAACAAGGGTTTGTATTCTTAAAACTCTACTTTATTATTCATGTTTTTCAGATCCTAAAAAGTTCTTTTAAAACTCCTATGACATGACTTCTACTCCAATTATACACATGCACATGCATGTACGTCTTACTAGATCTGTGCATGGGTTTCATGAGATACACTATTGAGTCTTGACCCAACCTACACTCTCAGTCATATAAGACTTTGCAATGCTTCAGTTATTGCATTTGATCATGAGCTCATATTCATTCACCCTCATTCAATAACACTGACAATAAGGCCTAATACTTTATGGATGATTGGTTTCAGAATTCATCTTTGCTCATGATTTCCCAAAGTCACAAACCATGTTAAGGTGAACAACGGAAGCCAGTGTGCAGAAATGTCCAGTAGTCAAGAAAAAACTGCTGATGCGCTTGTATCATTTGTACAGTTCATAAGATGCATGCAAATGTGAAGAACCTGGAACTATATATCCATCAACCAATTCACTCAATGAGCATAACAAACCCCGGATGAACTTCCATTCATGAGCGTTGAAGTTTGGTATTAAATGATAATTGGTCAGCTCACGGGTCATATATTCAGAAGGCTAGAGGTGCTTTATTTTGTAGACCATTCTGTGGTGTAACTGAACATTGTATAGGGTTTAAGGTTATGTGGTGTACTTAAGTTATTAAGGCTATCCCGAGATTGGAAGAACATTGTAGACAACAGTGAACAGTTTTGAAAAAAATTAAGAGGAGAGAGAGATTTCCTGCTAACGATTGTCATGGTAGTGTTGTACTCAAAACTGACCTGATGCTTTCTCCCAGCCATGGGCACGCCTTTTATTTATTTATTTTATCTTGAGAAGAGGGGAATCGAACTTGGAGTCTCTTCCAACACATTACAAAGAAAAGTACAAAACCAATAACTGGTTGGATTGGATGTTTATTTGCTTTGAAGCCTCACTCTATTAATATATTATTTCTACTAAATACAATGCTCGCTGCCGTTATAACCAATTTCACTTCTTTCAGTTTCACGCTCTAATAACGAATTTCACTGATCTATTTTTCGAATTACATGGCAACTTCAACTTTGACTGTTTGACTTGTGATATCTTTTGTGTTTCAGATCCATCCCGTCTCTCTTATGTTTCAGATTCATCCAAACATGAGCTTACTTAGGTAATTGATTTAAGAGTATTATTTGTGTAAATTTCAATTTCTCACACATAACAGACCCATCTTCATCCCATGAACATAAGCCCATCTCTGACCAAACCACGCAGGCCCGCAAAATAATGGTGTCCTAACTTGTACTTGTATTTTTCCATTTTCGTTTCATCTTAATCTCTATATTGTTGAATCTTGTTGCAACAATGACAAATCCAAAAACTATTTACCCAATCTATATAACATATATAGAAAACTGATGATATACATATGTCTTTAAGAATCTTCTTGTACCCAGTTTAAAACACCAGTAGCATATGGTGTTTGGCCTACAAAAACTAACAAATTTCAAAATGACATGTGTTCATGAAGATAAGAACTGAAAATTTTTGGCCGGATTTAGAAGAGCAACAGCACCATATTCAGGATTTGAGAATTTCCGATAAGCTGCTTGAAGAGCACTGTCTGCAGCGTTCAAGTGAAAGCCAACCAGGAGCTTGGCACAATCCCTGTTGCGTGACAGAACATTACTTGAATTAGTAAATTATATATGCCTGTTGTATGAAATATGCTTACAGGAACTATATATAATATAATTATACATGAAATAAGAAATTACCTCAACTGTTCTTCGGAGTAGCCAGTGTGGTGCTTTAAAGTCTCTGTCCAGAAAGGATTCTTGTTGAGGGTACAGCGCGCAGAATAGACGGCAGCAGCAGCTATCAAGGATGGGCTGTACAAAATAATTGTTGTATAATGCATGACAGCAAGCTGAGCTAGAAAGAAAACCATATTCTCCATCTGCAGGGTAAGACAAAGAAAATTAATATTTGTTACTTCACCGAAAAAAAGAGTTGAAATATGATACTATTTTTCTCAAAACTCCTAGGATATTAAGTACCTCCTGATCAGGTGAAACAGAAGCTTTGATATATCTAGAGAGAAAGACATAAGGTGTCGGAACTGTCAAACACCATCCCAACTTCTCCAGAATTGCTTTCTCCATGAAACGTATATGATCATCACTATAAGCGTAGTCTGATAAGCAAACAAAGTCATGGACCTGCACATTGAAAACCCCGTTTCAGATAAAATAGAATATTTGAGAATCAGAGTATGAATATAAGAAACTTCAAGTACAATGATTAAAAAAAGTGAACAGTACTTGTGGACCCCAAACTTCCTCATATTTGCATGCTATAACCATAGAACTAATGCCAACTAGCTGAAGTTCGCTCCTCCTAATAATCTTCATTGAAAGGTACCGATCAATTATATTCACGGTGAGGTAGAAGGTTTCAGGCATCAGTCCAAATTTCCTGTGAATTTCTGTCAACCAGTCTATGAGGATTGATCTCATCTTTGAATTTATGTCTGGTTGTGAGTCCATGTAATCATGAACTCGGCCTTCAGCCTGCATAAGACATTTTCCTTAGTAAGAGAAGAGAGAGGGAAAGGAGAAATTTGGAGGGGGGGGGGGGGGGGGNGGGGGGGGGGGGGGGGAGAGAGAGAGTAGAAAATACTTCTGCGAGCTTGTAGAACTTGTACAAGTCATCAATGTATTCAACCACTGCTAATTCATCATTAACATCAGCTGCATCGAAATTTACAATCTGTTCCTTTGGTTTGGTGGTGACTCCACAAGCCATAGCCTGCAGCAGACAAAAATTCAATACCCCAAAACAGAAACAGAAGCAATTCTCTCAAAATATGTTAAAAATCAATTCATATGCCAAAAGAACGTCTAAACTCACCTTGCTTCGACCTGTGAGGATCGAAGTGAGAGTCTTGACTTGCTTCCTTGAAGGCCCTTCCTTTGGCTTTGGCTTGCATCCATTAACAGGTTTATCCTTTTCTTCTTCATTTATCACAACCACGTCCTCATTTATCGGCTTCTTTGGAGCTACTGCCACTTTCTTGGCAGGATCACTTTTTCTAATGAGAGCCCCATCTTCAACAACCGGCACTACTGGGTTCTACAAATGTAAACAGACCAATGCAATGAATTGGTATAATTAACTCCAAGTTTCAGAAAGTAGAATTTCATTAAGAAAGTGGTCAAAGTAGTAGTCGAAGATTATTACCACATTGTTTTCTGCTTTTGATTGTGCCTGTGCCTGTGCCTGTGCTAACAGTTGTGCATGATACCTCCTGCAACAAGTCAAGACTTTGTGATTGATTGCTTGGGCGTGTAGGCGTGCGTGCGTGTGTGTGTATGATAGTGAGAGAGAGACCTTGTGATGGGGCGAGAAATCTGAACAGGGGGCTTCCCTTCAACAACCTGAACCGCCTTATGATTAGTGAGGTCTCCAAGAGCTCGCCGGTTCCTTCTTTGTGCTTCTTCATTCTTGATTTTGCCATCCCCTATAAAAAAAAAAAAATGAACTAAACAAAATCCAGTTTTCTGTATGAAAGAAATACATGAGAATGTGACAAGATCAAGAAATAAAACAAAACAAAATGTCCCCAAAACAATCTGGATGGCTTCAACCACAAGAAAGAACACGAAATAAATCAAAGAACACAGTTGGCACCGAACCCACAAAGAATCATAGAAACAAACATGATAGTCATTGAAAAGGATAAAGTAAAAATTAAAACCAGAAACCCAATAAATTCAATGTTCCAGATTTATTTTAAGAAAAACGGAAATCAAGATTAAAAGAATCTAATGAAAATAATTCTAATGCAAATCAAAATGACTAGCCCTAACAACCCAATGATCAGGGGAACAGAAACCCAGTTAAAACTACAGCAAACGAGGCCAGTACAAAACCGAGAGAAATAACCATCATTTATGAACGCAGAAAAGAAAAGAATACAACTTTGAAGGAACCTATAACACAATCACAAAACCCAAATAGAATCAGCGAACGGGAAAGCAAAACAATTGCTTAGATGAATTAAAATCAGTGAAAACCTCTGGGTTGAGGAGGAAGAACTGCTCCAGTGTCCATGGCAGAGATCTCCTTCTTGGGTTCGTCTTCAATGCCTTACTCAAGCAAAGTTCCTTATTTTCTCTCTGTTAACTTTTTTCTGGGTCAGATTCTGTCTTTGTTTGCTAGGCGCTTGTGTTTCTCAGGGGTCCATGAGCAAAGGGTTTATATATTTGAAGCTCCCCGAACCGACGTTAGCGCCAACGGTCAATTTTATTTCTTTGAATTTCCGACCGTTGGATCTTGTGTGCGGCTATGATTCGTTTTGAGAAGGGTTTAAAATTATGGTGTAATTGGCAGGTTTAACCCATCTGGCATTTTCCACTGTAAGTTACGCTGTTTTTACCATATAAGCCATTTCATTAAAATGGTAATAAAAACAAATGAAATGTCTCCACCTTCAAATTTTTAAGGGCTCCATACATTTTCCCTATATGAGTATTTACTACATTTATATAATTTGTTTATTAATTTATCAGTATTGCAGCTATTGCTACATTTAGTTAAATCTGAACCCCACTTATCTGAAATGTGTACACATTATTTAGTGAATTAACGAATTATTTCTTTTTTATTCATAAGCTCTAACTCAAATATCGGTTATACAAAGAAGTAATACAATATATATTCACAAGGAAAAACCATTTTTGTTTTGATTAATAAGATAAGCCTTCCCCACCCACACCCCCATTAATAATTTGGTAATTCCTGATTAATAATGCAAATTACAACATCCAGGTCCTATGAAACTTGAAGTCTTCAAATTTTATTAGTTCATAGCACAAAATTAAAAAAAAAAAAGAAACCAAAAAAACTGTGAATATAAAGGAAACACATATCAAAGTATCAAACAGATGGAGTACAAAATGTTAAGCAGCCATTGATTCATCTTTGAAGAAATGCAAACAAGACGAGCAATTAAGAAGAAGCCAAAAATTTCAACACAAATCCAACAAAAGCATCAGATTTCATTTTAACTACATGTTACTGACTTCCCCACATTACTCAATAATCAACTAACTAACTACATGTCGTTTCAACATCACCACAAACTATAATTCCCAAATTGCCCTCTCAGATCTCTAAGCCCTCTCGCCCCTAATCCTACGAGCAAGCTGAATGTCCTTGGGCATAATGGTCACTCTCTTGGCATGAATGGCGCAGAGGTTGGTGTCCTCGAACAGTCCTACCAAGTACGCCTCCGCCGCCTCTTGAAGCGCCGCCACTGCGCTGCTCTGGAACCGGAGATCGGTCTTGAAGTCCTGAGCAATCTCCCTCACCAACCTCTGGAACGGAAGCTTCCGAATTAGAAGCTCTGTGCTCTTCTGGTACTTCCTGATCTCTCTCAATGCCACAGTTCCGGGCCTGAAACGGTGAGGCTTCTTTACTCCTCCTGTGGCCGGAGCTGACTTCCGAGCTGCCTTCGTCGCAAGCTGCTTCCGCGGTGCCTTCCCTCCGGTTGATTTTCGGGCAGTCTGCTTGGTACGAGCCATTGAAAAAAAGGATAAGGAAGATTTGAAGAGTTTCTGTTGCGTTTGTTTCTCGGCAAAGTTGGGAAAACACAGACGAAAATCAGTGGGAATTTTTAGTGGGTTTTGGTGGGTATTTATAGTGTGGAGTGGGAGTGGAGGGAAGTGTGAAAATTTCGTGCTTTTTTGAATTATTTTGGGGGAAGATTTTGGACCGTTGATAAGATTTTAATGAACGTTTAAGATTACTTGGAGTGAGAGGCGTCGATCGCGATCCGTGAACATTTGGATTTACCAATTAGATTAACATCTTTAAGGGGAATCATGTTCTAACTTGGGCTTTACCGATATAATCAGCTTTTTGTGGGCCTTTTCTGGATAAATTTTATTGGGCCTTTTAAAAATGAACACACACAAAATAGTTTGTCCTTATTTTTCATTGGAAAATTAATCTGTTCTTTTGTTTTTGCCTTTTGGTCTGAAAAATTAGCAATCCAAAATGAGTATTGTGTCCTACATTTGAATTCTAAATGGTGTGGTATATGATCAATGCAGAAATTCAAAACAAGTACAATACTAACACATGAAATGATAATTAATTTCAATACCAAATTTAGGATCCCTAACATCATTAATTTGGTAAATACATACCTTGTTGATTTTTTTGTTTTGCACCTTAAAAGATTTATAGAACATGCTCGTATAACTCAGACAAGCCATTAGTGACAAAGGTCATTGTACGAATAAGTTTAACCAGGGCAGTGAATCAGTGATATATAAATGCTTTTAAAACACTGGAAAATACTAGTGGAATGATCCAAAAAACCAAATCTCCATGCCTATGTGCTCACTGCTCAGACCAACGAATCATTATCTGATAGAAGAGTTTGACAATATATGCCAAACAAACCATCAATGGTAACATTCATACAAACAGAAGATTTACATCAAACTTTGCTCTTTCAGTCAAACATATTGTCTGGGACTTTATTTTCATTAGTAAGAATAATACATAAAATATTATAGAAATAAGAAGCTACAAATTAAGTCTCTGGTTTTACTGGATTTTCGATGAGTTCATTGAATATATATTCGAGGAGTTTAAGGATTTCATGCAGATGACTCCGCACAACTGGTCAAAAAATTGATATAACAATGGCATATATCATACAATGCAAGCATGCAACTGATGTTCATACACCGTTTCACTGTCCACTCGTTTAAACATAGAACCATGGCTTTTGAGCTGTCATATCATGCTTTACACTTTCTACTTATCCTTGTACAGCTGCCATTTTACACCACTGCTCAGACTTACAACAACATATCTTTGGGTTCATACCTCATTGCAGATGACAGTAACTCTTCCTGGGCATCTCCATCTGGGGAATTTGCTTTCGGTTTCCAAAATACTGGTTCTGATGGCTTCTTACTAGCCATCTGGTTTAACAAGATACCCGAAAGAACCATTGTCTGGTCAGCGAATGGCGATAACCCAGTCCAAAAAGGCTCTACAGTTGAAGTCACTGCAGTTGGGCATTTGGTGCTCAATTATATTGCAACAGGCAAACACAAATGCATTGCTTCTCCTGCTGGAGTTGCCTATGCAGCCCTGCTCGACACAGGAAATTTTGTGCTGGACAACCAATACTCAATCAATATGTGGCAGAGTTTTCTTCAACCAACTGATACAATTCTACCCACACAGATTCTAAATCAAAGCAGCACACTACTTGCCCGCCTTACAAAAACTGATTACTCAAAAGGAAGATTCCTTTTTACACTAAACGCTATTGGAAACCTTTCACTTTATAAAACCAATTTCCCATTGGAGTCTACCAATTATGGTTACTGGTCAACCAAAACTATGGGTATTGGCTTTCAGATCATCTTCAATCAGTCCGGCTCTATTTACCTTACAAACAATAACGGAACCATAACTCAAATAATGCCACTCACCACAATGCCATTGCATGATTTCTACCAGAGAGCAACTCTTGATTATGATGGAGTATTCAGGCACTATATCTACCTTAAAAGAAATGACCCAAGTGTGGGGACAGGGCAAAGGGCTTGGTCCACCTTGTCCTTCATACCTTCAGATATCTGCACGGCATTTGTCGAAATGACAGGCGGTGGTGCATGTGGGTTCAACAGCTTATGTCAACTTGATTATCAAAGAACAACTTGCCAGTGCCCCGAGGGTTACATCTTAATTGATCCAAATGATGTGCTGAAAGGATGCAAACCGAATTTCACTCCACAAAGCTGTGATGAAGCCTTGCCAGAAACAGATATTTTTGAACTTCAAGAGATGCAGTACACAGATTGGCCTAATGGAGATTATGAGCATTTTCAGCCAGTAGATGAGGATTGGTGCAAGCAAAGTTGCCTAGCTGATTGTTTCTGTGCCATTGCCATTTTCTTACAATCAAATGGGGATTGTTGGAAGAAAGGACTCCCTCTTTCGAATGGGAGGATCGACACCAATTACTTGTGGAAATCTCTGGTCTAAATAAGGATAGGCAATTCAACTTCGATACCAGGAGTCCCAGATCCAAAAAGGAAAGATAATTCAGCTTTGGCCCTCTTTGGATCAGTGTTCATACTAATAACAACCTATTTCATTGTTTCTATAATAACCTATTTGGTTGTTTCTCGCATCTATTCTTGGAAGGCAAAGGTGAGTATACTTTACCCACTCATTCAAGGCATTAATCTTAAATGTTACACTTACATGGAGATAAAAGAAGCTACCAATGGATTCAAGGAAGAACTAGGTCGTGGTGCTTTTGCAACAGTTTTTAAAGGAGTTTTAGCATCTGATAATGGGAAATGTGTTGCTGTCAAAAGATTGGACTCTATGGTTAGAGAAAGTGATTTGGAATTCAAAGCTGAAGTGAGCGCAATTGGCAGAACAAATCACAGAAATTTAGTCCAACTGCTTGGATTTTGTAACGAGGGGCAACACCGAATTCTTGTGTACGAGTTTATGAGCAATGGCTCTCTAGCAAGCTTCCTGTTTGCACAGTCTAGGCCAAACTGGTACCGAAGAAGGGAAATTGCCTTGGGAACTGCAAGAGGGCTCTTGTATTTGCACGAGGAGTGTAGCAGCCAAATAATACATTGTGACATTAAGCCTCAAAACATTCTCCTTGATGACTCTTTAACAGCAAGAATTGGCGACTTTGGAGTAGCCAAGCTTTTGAAAATGGACCAAACAACCTCAGCATCACATCAATATTTAAAATTATAATATAAAGTATAAAAATTAATTGTTTACAAAATATTGAGGTGAAATTTATTTTTAGTACAATGAATATTCATTATTTAAAAAATTATCATTAATAAATAGTTGACATAAATATAATGGATGTTGTATAAGGGCATTTTAGTAATCAAACTCATTTTAATTCGGACTCTTGCTAGTTAGTAAACATGTTTATGTAAATCAACTTTATTTTTATTCCCATTCCTGACAGTTAGTAAACATGCATTTGCTTGATTCTGATTCATATTCACTCCGATTCATGTTCACTCTGATTACTGCTCATTCCGATACATGCCTGATTTCGATTACGGGTAAGTAAACATGCCCTTAATGTTGAGAAAAGGGCAAAGGGTATGAATCGATTTCCAGCTGAAGACGAAAGCTGGTGAAAGTTTCAAGTTTTGGGTTGGCATTCGGAAAACGAAAGCTGATTGCAAGTTGCATCTTTAATCGTCTCCTGCAACCTCATTTCTTTTAATCGCCATCATATTACTATTTTCATTGGCTCAGACACACAAACTGGCAAACATGCATATAACTTATATATATAACCAATGTATTGTGTCTTGTGTACCAAGGGAAAAAACCGGCATTTGTATGGCAAAAACAAGAGCTTTTGCCATGATATTATAATTTCATTGGCTCACACACAGAGACTGACAAAACATGCATATAATATATATAACCCATGTATGTATATGTATTATTCTTATTAATTAGCCATCATTAGAGTTTTCTATGTACCCTTAACCGTAGTAGTGTGTCCAGTATACCAATGGAAAAAACATATCGTTTGGCATATTTGCACGCTAATGTTGTTAAGACGGCAACAACAACGCAAGAGCTTTCAGTTAACATAGTGAGTAGAATTTAAACAGTTTTGCTGTAGATGATTTATAGTTAATTATCTTAATGCGGCCGAGTACTACATTTAATTAGTACTAAGAAAGATTAGGGGACAAAATTTTAGATGACTGCAATAAAATGGATTGTAGATAGCTCCGCTAGAGTGGGAGAAAAAGATATATGAATGCCATATTAAATATAAGGCACAGCATGTGTTCATGTCCTGTTTCACAGTTCACTCCTCTAAACTATCATGGCTGCTTTTGGACTACCATATGCTTTATGCTTTCTATTTTTTCTTCTACAGCTGCCAACCATTGCTCAAACTTACAAGAACATATCTTTGGGTTCATCCCTTACTGCACGAGACAACAACTCTTTCTGGGCCTCACCATCTGGGGAATTTGCTTTTGGTTTCCAAGAAATTGGTAAACATGGCTTCTTACTAGCCATCTGGTTTAACAAGATACCCGAAAGAACTGTCGTCTGGTCAGCCAACGGTGATGATCTGGTGCACAAAGGGTCCACTGTTGAACTCACTGGAGATGGGCAGTTTATGCTGAATGATATTGCAACCCGCGAACGAGTATGGATTGCTGAATCTGGTGGAACTGGAGTTACCCATGCAGCCATGCTCGACACAGGAAACTTTGTGCTGGCTATTGGAGATTCAACCAATTCGTGGGAGAGTTTTGGTCGACCAACTCATACGATCCTACCCACACAGACTCTAAATCAAGGCAGCATACTCTTTGCTCCTCATACAAAAAAAAATTACTCGAAAGGAAGATTCCAGTTTACACTACAGTCTGATGGAAATCTTTTGCTTTACACAACATTTTTTCCATTGGATTCTCCCAATTTCGCTTATTGGGCAACCATGACAACGGGTACTGGCTTTCAGGTCATCTTCAACCAGTCTGGCTCCATTTACCTTACTGCCAGGAACGGAAGCATACTTAATATGATATCACCATCACCAAATAATGTTTCAATGCAAGATTACTACCAGAGAGCAACTCTTGAGTATGATGGAGTTTTGAGGCACTATATCTACCCTAAGAGCACTAGCTCAAGTGTCTCAAGGGGTTGGTCCACTTTGTCCTTCGCACCTTCTAATATTTGCTTGTCAATTCAGGAAGGTACAGGGGGTGGTGCATGTGGGTTGAACAGCTTATGTACACATAATGAGCAAGGACCAAGTTGCGACTGCCCGTATGGTTACACCTTTATCGATCCAAAAAATGAGCTGAAAGGATGCAAACAGAACTTTGTTCCACAAAGTTGTGATGGTGGTGAAACCTCATTAGAAACAGATCTTTTTTACATCCAAAAGATGGTAAACACGGACTGGGCCGGAACTGCTAACTATGAGTATTTTCAGTCGGTAAGTGAGGAATGGTGCATGCAGGCTTGCCTAGGTGATTGTTTCTGTGACATTGCCTTTTACAAGGACCAGACCTGCATGAAAAAGAGTATCCCTCTTTCAAATGGGAGGATTGACCCCAGTGTTGTTTATACAGCTTTGATCAAAATAAGGAAAGACAATTCTACTTGGAGGCCTGCAGAACCAGTTGACCATTCAGAAAAGAAAGATAATTCAGCTTCCTTCCTCTGTGGATTAGAGCTCCTGGTCAGTGGCACACTGTTTGTGTTTCTCTTATTGATTGCAACCTATTTGGTTGTTTCCCGCTATTTCAGAAAAACTCGTCAACTTTACCCAGTCATTCAAGGCATTAATCTGAAATGGTTCACTTACATGGAGCTAAAAGGAGCTACCAACGGATTCAAGGAAGAACTAGGTCGTGGTGCTTTTGGAATAGTTTTTAAAGGAGTTTTAGCATCTGATAATGGGAAATGTGTTGCTGTCAAAAGATTATTGGATACTATGCTTCAAGAAAGTGATCTGGAATTCAAAGCTGAAGTGAGCGCAATTGGCAGGACAAACCACAGAAATTTAGTCCAACTACTAGGATTCTGCAACGAGGGGCAGCACCGAATTCTTGTATATGAGTTTATGAGCAATGGCTCTCTAGCAAGCTTACTCTTTGGAAAGTCAAGGCCAAACTGGTACCAAAGAAGGCAAATTGCCTTAGGAATTGCAAGAGGGCTCTTGTATTTGCATGATGAGTGCAACAGCCAAATCATACATTGTGACATTAAGCCTTCAAACATTCTGCTTGATGAATCTCTCACAGCAAGAATTGCAGACTTCGGAATAGCCAAGCTTTTGAAAAAGGACCAAAGTCGAACTACTACTAGAATCAGGGGAACAAAAGGTTATGTGGCCCCTGAATGGTTCAAAAGCTTGCCTATCACAGCGAAGGTGGATGTTTACAGCTATGGCATTTTGTTATTAGAGATTATTTGCTGCCGGAAGAATTATGAAGCAGAGGTAAAGGATGAAAATGAAATGGTACTGGCTGACTGGGCATATGATTGCTATAACCAAAGGAAGCTCCATCTGCTATTGGAGAATAATGATGAGGCTGTGGATGACATTGAGAATATGGAAAAGTATGTGATGATCGCGTTATGGTGCATTCAATGGGATCTATCACTAAGACCCACCATGAAGTATGTCACGCAAATGCTTGAAGGTATTGTTGAAATCTCAATTCCTCCAAATCCTTCCTCAAGTTCAGTTTAAGTGCCTTAAATTGTAACCGATCATCAAAGGGCTCAAAACCATCAACTTGCTGAGTCAGATAGTCCTCGATCAGTGTGGGCTAATAATGGTTGTATGCTCTAGCAACAATGATGTAATGCAAATGATATTTTCATCGATTAACTTCCTCTGTACCATGGCTTCGAATTACCATATGGTTAGTCCTTTGTCTGTTAATGACATAATTATAGTTATCAATAGTTCAAGAATGTCTCAATAATAGAGCCAAAAGAAGCTACCACCGGTCGTGGTTCCTCTGCAACAGTTTCAATTGAACCTCCATAACAATGGTTCATAAGCACTTATAAGAAGGCCTCTCATGCAAACCACTTGGAACTTTTCTTCCCCTGTTCAGAAGGTTACATCAATTAGGATCATCTCCGAAGCATTGAGAATTCCAAGCTCAATTAGGTGGGATTGACAAAGATAGAAATTATAATATTCCAGTCGTCCAAGTCAACATCAATGCTGACTAAGAAGTCATCTATGTTATTATGTAAACATTCAACAGCAACACAATAACAAACGTCAGTGCATGGTTTGGACATTTGGGAATGTTAATTTGTCCCTGCCTTGAAGGTTTAATATTACAACGACGGAACGACCCATTCAACTTTTGTTTTTTCAAAAAGAAACGACCTATTCAATATGAATCAGTCAATACTTAACTAGTTTTTGCTATGTTGAATTATTCCATTCAAAAGTAACAGAAGAATTGGCACTTGGATCCGTTTAAAACGAAAGCCCAGTCCTAATATTAGAGTTCGGACGCCATTATCGGCCAAGCCCAATAATGAAGCCCAAAGGCCAAGCCCAGCTTAAAAGTAAGGCAAACCGACATTAGGAAGCGTGAAAATCACGCACCGCCTCAGGCTGGTTATAAATTGAATCGGTTTATAACGGTGACCTCCGTTGACTATTAATTCTACTAACACACAGTCACAGAACTCGATAACTGTTCACTCATCACTCTCTCTCGAACTTCTGTCTCCTCCAAAATTGGAGGAATGGAGTCTCTGGAGAACTCATCTGAAATTCCCAGAGGAAGCAAAGCTCTGTGCTGAGGCTAAGGTTTTCATTTGCAACCTCTTCTCCTTATCTTAGGCACACCCATGTCCTTCATGCAATATGCTCTCGTAGCTCAGTTGGTTAGAGCACCCGTTTAGTAAGCGGGAGGTCTTGAGTTCGACTCTCAACGAGAGCAAATCAAAACTACGTAAACTATACCAGCATTGCATTTTCCGTATGGTCATTTATATTTATATGTGCTTCTTTCTTCCTTTTATTATTAATTTTTGTATTTACTTTATGATTGAAATCCCTTCTGCTGCATATTATGTTCTCTCAATTCATGCTGTGGTGTTGGTGTTGCCCAATTGACTAATTGATTAATTCCTATTAATTCATTATCTCTAGTTGCTTGTGTCTTTTCATGTGATGGATGAAAATTATATATTGTTGAGTTAGCCTCTTTAACAATGTAATCAAAACACACACACACAGTGTCTCTGTGACACCTATTTGACGTTTTCAATGGATACGCAACTAGGCATGAATGAGACTGAATTTTATTGGTGGTTTCTTTGGTGAAGCTCTGCACCGTTATTATTTAATTTGATTTTGCTCCAACTTGTTGGTCATCAAATTGCTCTTTATCTTTCTTCGCAAATAATAGCAACTCATTCATTTCATCTTTTCTAGCCTTGCAAATAATTTTTCAACTCTGTGAAAAAGAAATACATGGATCATATAATGGAGCGAAGTTGAGTCTTGTAGATCAGAAGTTGGTGAGTTAATAATGAATTATTGAGTGGGTTAAGGTCAAACTCATGTGATGGCAAACTCAAATTTAACCTCTGGAGCATTTTGCTGGTTACAAATCAGTCATTGAGTTGTATCTTGCTGCTAGTTCCTGTGGTACATTGTATATACTTCCCATGTTCCAGTTGATTCTACTAGTATGGTTGTGTATAATGTGCCTTTGAAATCTTTCTTAGAAAGGGTACCAAATTATGAGTTTATAATGTGCCTTCAATTGTGAACACGTGATCAGACTGAGACTGAGATTAAAAAGTATACTTCATGTTGCTCCTTTTCAGTTGTTTCAGGTTCCAGGTATGCTGTGAAGCTCTGTACAGTTATTCATTTAATTTGATTTTGCTCCCAAATTTCTTCTCTTTTGTTGTTGCAATCGTTTGCTTCTAATCAGATGTGATTGACGCAATATTTTATTTTCCTTTGCCACACATTTAATGAAATTGCAGAAAATATTCTGTATTTTTAATTGAACCACCATAGCAAGAAGGCCTCCCATGCAAAGCACTTGTCTGCCCATTTTCAGAAGGTTACATCAGTTCAGTTAGGTTCATCGATCTCCAACGAATTGAGACCCATTCCAACCCAAATTAGACTATTACAACCGTCCAAGTTACTATCAAGCAACACAATAACAAACGTCAATGCATGTTTTGGACGTTTGGGAATGTTAATTTGTCCCTGCCTAGAAGGTTCATTATTACAACGACCAATACTTTTTTTTGTCCTGAAAAGAAAACGACCTTATTCAATATGAATAAGTCAATAGTTGTTAATAAGCTAACCTGGCAGGACGGCAGGACCCTGAAAATCATTCTATTTGCTATTACAGATAAATATATCCCAAGAAGTCAATTAGCCGTGTGAAAATGTGTAAGCTCCCCTAGTGAACAAACTATTTTTATGGATTTTCAATGCACCTTCCCCTAGTAACGACTAGCAATGACATAATGCAGATGACATTCATAAATTTATAATGATTTGCAGATTATGACACTATATATCTGTTGCACCTATTACATGGAGAAATATTCAACTTTGTTCCATGGCTTTTGAACCACCATATACTTCATGCTTTCTGCTTCTCCTTCTACTGCTCCCATGTTCCACCATAGCTCAAACTTACAGAAACATATCTTTAGGCTCATCCCTTACTGCACGAAATGATAACTTGTCCTGGCCATCCCCATCTGGTGAATTTGCTTTCGGTTTTCGACAAATTGGAAAAGATGGCTTCCTTCTAGCCATCTGGTTCAACAAAATACCAGAGAGAACCATTGTGTGGTCAGCCAACCGGAATAATCTAGTGCCAGAGGGATCCAAAGTTGAATTTACTAGTGATGGCCAGTTTATGCTCAATGATGCAGCAGACAAACAAATATGGATTGCTGATGCTGCTGGTACTGGAGTTGCCTATGCAGCCATGCTAGACACAGGAAATTTTGTGCTGGCCAACAAAAATTCTATGAATTTGTGGGAGAGTTTTGCTCTACCAACTGATACATTCCTGCCAACACAGACTCTAAATCACAACAGCATACTCTCTGCTCACTACACAGCAACAAATTACTCAAGAGGCAGATTCCAGTTCATACTACAATCTGATGGAAATCTCTTGCTTTACACAACGAATTTCCCAATGGATTCTCCCAATTTTGCTTATTGGTCAACCCAAACTATGGGTACTGGCTTTCAGGTCATCTTCAACCAGTCTGGCCCTATTTACCTAACAGCCAGGAACGGAACCATTCTTGATATGGTATCAAAAAATACAGTTTCAATGCAAGATTTCTACCAAAGAGCAACTCTAGACTATGATGGAGTTTTGAGGCATTATGTTTACCCCAAGAGCACAGGCTCAAGTATCGGAAGGTGGCCCATGGCTTGGTCCACTGTCTCCTTCATACCTTCAAATATTTGCATGAGAATTGGGGAAGATACAGGCGGTGGTGCATGTGGGTTCAACAGCCTTTGTACACATGATGAAGGACCAACTTGCCAGTGCCCAAAAGGCTACACCTTTATTGATCCAAATGACGTGCTAAAAGGATGCAAACAGATCTTCAGTTCACAAAGTTGTGATGAAGCCTCACCAGAGACGGATCTTTTTGATTTTCAAGAGATATCAAACGCAGATTGGCCTAAATCTGATTATGAGCATTTTCAGCCCGTAAGTGAGGATTGGTGCAGGCGAACTTGCCTAGATGATTGTTTCTGTGCTGTTGCCATTTTCAGAGACAATGAGTGTTGGAAGAAGAGAATCCCTCTTTCGAATGGGAGGATTGATCCCAGTGTTGGTGGAAAAGCTCTGATCAAAATAAGGAAAGGCAATTCTACATTGAAACCTTCAGGCACAAATTCAAAGAAAAACAATTCAACTCTGATACTCATCGGATCAGTGCTCCTCAGTAGCTCGGGGTTTCTGAATTTCCTCTTACTGCTAATAACCTATTTGGTTGTTTCACGCATTTATTATAGAAAAGCAAGGGTGCCTCAACCTTACCAACTCATGCCAGACACAAATTTGAAATATTTCACTTATGAGCAGCTAGAAGAAGCTACCCATGGATTCAAGGAAGAACTAGGCCGTGGTGCTTATGCAACAGTTTTCAAAGGAGTTTTAGCATCTGATAATGGAAAATGTGTTGCTGTTAAAAGATTAGAAAAAACAATTAAAGAAGGTGATTTGGAATTCAAAGCTGAAGTGAGCGCAATTGGCAGAACAAACCACAGGAATCTAGTCCAACTACTAGGATTTTGTAATGATGGGCAACACCGGCTTCTTGTATATGAGTTTTTGAGCAACGACTCTCTAGCAAACTTTCTCTTTGGAGAGTCAAGGTCAAACTGGTACCGAAGAAGCCAAATTGCCTTAGGAATTGCAAGAGGGCTCTTGTATTTGCATGATGAGTGCAACAGCCAAATCATACATTGTGACATTAAGCCTCAAAACATTCTTCTTGATGACTCTTTAACAGCAAGAATTGCCGACTTTGGATTAGCCAAGCTTTTGAGAACGGACCAGAGTCGAACTACTACTGGAATCAGGGGAACAAAAGGATATGTGGCTCCTGAATGGTTCAAAAACTTGCCCATCACAGTGAAGGTGGATGTTTATAGCTATGGCATTTTGTTATTAGAGATCATCTGCTGCAGGAAGAATTTTGAAGAACAGGCAGAGGATGAAGATCAAATGGTACTAGCTGATTGGGCATATGATTGCTATATCCGAAAGGAACTGCACCTGCTATTGGCGAAGGATGATGTGGCTCCTGAGGACATTAGAAAGATAGAGAAGTATGTGATGATCGCAATGTGGTGCATTCAAGAGGATCCGTCACTCAGACCAACAATGAAGAAAGTGACACAGATGCTTGAAGGAACTGTTGAAGTCTCAGTTCCACCCGATCCATCGTCATTTATAAGTTCAATATTTTAAGTCCTTGTACGCAAGTTTGATTATCAAGAACTGAAAACCATAAACTTGGTAAGTCAGATCTCTTCCTTAGTGTATGATAATGAATGAATAAAAATCATGAATAAGAATGTAGCAATTTTCCTCTATGTAAACACAGACGTTAAAGCAAATACTCTTTATTTTCAATTGAACCGTCCTAAAAGAAAAGACTCTTCCTTAGTGTATGATAATGAATGAATAAAAACACAGACGTTAAAGCAAATATTCTTTATTTTCAATTGAACCGTCCTAAAAGAAAAGGTTAAAGAAGGCCCATGCAAAGTGCAAACTTTCCCCGTTCAAAAGGTTGCATCAATTCAGTTCATTCCAAAGTATTGAGACCCATTCCAACCCAAATTAAGGTGAGATTGCCCAGTGGACTGAAATAAGCATAATATTAACAAACACAAGAGTGCAAAATTCAAACCATTAAAGATTAAACAAAGAAGTTTCAAGATTTCAACTTAATATTTCCATTTCCAAAACCCATCACAGAGCATAAATTTACTACATGTAGTTGATACTGATACTAAATCAGTGGATTTAGGGATTTTAAGCCCTCTCGCCCCTAATCCTACGAGCAAGCTGAATGTCCTTGGGCATAATGGTCACTCTCTTGGCATGAATGGCGCAGAGGTTGGTGTCCTCAAACAGTCCCACCAAATACGCCTCCGCCGCCTCTTGTAGCGCCGCCACGGCGCTGCTCTGGAACCGGAGATCGGTCTTGAAGTCTTGAGCAATCTCCCTCACCAGCCTCTGGAACGGAAGCTTCCGGATCAGAAGCTCTGTGCTCTTCTGGTACTTCCTGATCTCTCTCAATGCCACAGTTCCGGGCCTGAAACGGTGAGGCTTCTTTACTCCTCCGGTGGCCGGAGCTGACTTCCGAGCTGCCTTCGTCGCAAGCTGCTTCCGCGGTGCCTTCCCTCCGGTCGATTTTCGAGCAGTCTGCTTGGTACGAGCCATTGAGAAAAACGATAATGTAAGATTTGAAGGGTTTTTGTTGCGTTTGGTTCTTGGGAAAGTGAGAGAAAGTAGATGTGGAGTTGTAAATTGGGAATTTGGTGGGTTTTATTTATAGAGTGAGTGTGGAAAAGCGGGAAGTTCGAAATTGTAGTAGGGTGAGTATGGAGTGTTTATTATAACGGTGCAGATTCATTATTGTAAAGCGTCATGGATTGTGATCCGCGTGCTCTGAAAATTACCCAATAAGATTGCTTTCTTAAGGCGGCATTCTTGCACCTTTTCAATTTTTGAGTTTTTTGGCATAAATTTCAATTTTTCAGTTGATTTGATACTTCAAGTTTTCTTTTTTTTTTTCTTACAAATTTGAATTTTTAATGGTTAAAAATATTTACTTATAATGCCCGTTTGGTTTAAGTTTTAGAAGTCTAGAAATAGAAAATCAATTACATTCCTATATTTGGCAAGTATATGGAAGAGAAACCATTTCCTGCTCCAAGAGAAATTATTTCCCTTATTGAGGGGAAAATGAAACCCTTGCTGAAGCTTGGGTTTTGGTTTCTCTCCTCTTGGGAAAGCATTTATTGCTTATTATATTTACTAAACTAACTTTAATATTTTATTAAATTAATTAAAAT
Organism: Purshia tridentata; assembly: GCA_003254885.1. Lineage (NCBI taxonomy): Eukaryota > Viridiplantae > Streptophyta > Magnoliopsida > Rosales > Rosaceae > Purshia > Purshia tridentata. Next base: position 89,591 of record QANT01002691.1, read on the forward strand.
AAATATTGCTTTTGTTTAATAAATAAGGGTATAATTGGAAAATTATACCAATTTCCTTTTATTTTCCTGCACAAACCAAATAATGGAATGGAAATAAAAAAAGAATTAGTGGTTTACTTTCCCAATATTACTAAATAGGAGAATGCAATCTTACATTCCATTTCCCCTAGAAAAAGAATAGGAATTGATTTCCTAAGAAATCAATTCCACGAACCAAACGAGCCCATAAGGTTTACAATTACATCAGCGTGTTTTCTCTGTATCATTTGATAAAGGAATATTATTTTATTAGATATTTAATAGATTTTTTTCGATTCACTTCTTTTTAGTTTAGGAAGGAACATATCCCAAGTTCCCGACTTAACATTTTCATGATTGTGAATTCATAACGTTTGCAGTAGTCTTTATAAGGTACAATATTGATCTATTACAATTATATCATATATAAATTATTTTATTTTTGTTATTAAAAGGTGTTTTTTGAGATATTAAAAGTGTGATAGTTGTAAGGAGTTAAATTTCGGTTTTGAATGAAATTACTAGTAAAATACGGAAATTTTGAATGAAACTTTACCATATGTTTATTTAACATATTATCTACTACTTTGATAAAAAACATTGAAGAAACTAAATTATATAATGGGTTTCATAAGATATAAGATGAATATAATGCGCGCTGGAGACAAA
>QANT01002695.1:0-52439 GCA_003254885.1 Purshia tridentata
GAAATAAACTCAAGGAAAAAATGCAATTTTGGTCTACGTAATTTTTAAATTTTTTTTTTTTTTGGTGTTTTATTTTGTTTGCAATCTTAAGATGATTTTAATAAAACTCAAATTTTCAATTTAAGAATAAATTACCCACTTATTTTCAAGAAAAATTTTGGTGGGAGATTGAAAGATCATCTTATAAGCATTCTAAAACTAATTTTAATTTTGTTTAAGCAATATTGTGAGAGAGTGGATGAGGAGAGAAGCCGGGTAGACATTGATCTATTTTCTTTTAGGAATATTATTTTGTCATTATATGTGCCTATTTTAATTGATGTTGTGCTCAATTCGGTTCATTTAACACCTCTAATTAGAGTTTATTAAGAAATAAATTATTAAAAAAGACAAGTAAGTGGATGATAATTTAAGAAAGAGAAAGAGTGTCTAATGAGTGAGTATTTGAATAAGTATATTAAAATTTTTTTTTTTTACCAAAGTATATTAAAAGTTATTATAGGGTGGAAATAGTGCTTTTATATTTTTTAAATTTAATGTGCGGTGTAAAATAAGGTGAATAAAAAAATAAGATAAAGATGTGAAAATATAAACACCCTAAATAAAAACATAGAGAGAAAAAAAAACCCAAGATGCCAACCCAAGCGCCGTAGGCGACAGCCTCTGGGCTCTCACATTTTCTTTTTCTTCTTTTTGTTCGTCCTTTCTTTTTCTTTTTTTTGTACATTATGCATGTGCATGTGGAGGTCCCATAATCAATCCCTGAACTTATATAAGTTCTAGTTTAATAAAATGTCAGAACCTCCAACTTCTCTAAAATGCAAGAGTTCTTTTCACAGTTCACCTGCCAAGATTATGTTGAGAAGTAATCAATGGAAAAGAATTTTCCATATCCTGCTAAACAGAACAAGGGAGAAACAACGGAGAATTGGAAATGAATGTTTTATCGGGCATAGGATTTTGAGAATCTCATCAATGCTCAAAGTGATCTTCATCTCTATATGGTGGAAATTCTGCAGTTTGATTCTTGTTTGACATATAAAGTGCAGGAATCTAACTCCATGGTTTTCTACAAACTATATGCATCAGTAATAGAGTTCATGCTTGCACTTCAGTGTCCCTTAAGCCAAAAAGGGTCTGCTCATGTGAAGAAATATACAGCTTAAACATTTAACCAAGCCAGTACATAAATAGGGTTTCAGTATACGTCTACCCTTGTTCATGTGAAGAACACAAATGGCTTGAGCCATGATACTGCTTATAATCTCCATTAAAATCTTGGCACCAGTTAATATGATTATATAAGTCAAGTGTAGAAATCAAGGTCTATCATGCACTACATTGTGATTCAAATTACGTGACAAGGTGATTCAAGTCAGGAATCAGGACATCTTATCAATAAAACCATACTCATCTAACATATATGACAAGAGCGACATATTCAAAAAGACCACCTGCAATGAAATCATTTTAAGCTCCTCAAAATTATCAAGTCAAACATGGAAAAGGAACAAACTTAGGGAGACACCAACTGTGAATATAAACAAGTTTCACATTATTATCATACAACAACAAATCATAGTCAGCTCAATTCAGAGGATAGGAACATGGGTTTGCTCAAGAGCCCAGTTGGGGTGACCAAAATATCTGGGAATAGCCTAATTCAAGCCTCTCAATGCTATGGTCCTCCAAGTTGAACACAAAACCATCTTGTCTATCTAATTCTCTTAGTGCAAGACCAACATCATTTTGATCTGTGAAGTAAATGCAATTCCCTTTACACCCAGCCAATTCTGAAGCCGAAACCGAGAAAGAACAATCGACATTCAAGAAAAAGGCTTGATCACCCAAGCTTTTCACCTCAACCCATCTACCCCACTCTTCATCCAACTTATAAACCTTGAAATCAACTGCCCTGGCCTCACAAGAGTCGTACTCTCTCTGGCGACGACGACGAAGGCAATAAAAAAGTCTATCACGATCGTCTTGCATGTTTGGTTCTTGTTCAAGGTACCTATCCACCACATAAAGCTCTCCACAAGACTCCACCAAATGCTTTCTCTGACCCAAACCAAACAAGAGAGGCGAAAATTGCAGCACTTTCAACGACGAATCGATCCAAAACACTGTACCCCATCTATCCACAACATACGACTGACCCTTATAAACAAGTAGATCGTTATAATCAGAAATTCGATCATCGACCAGTGTCAGTGTCAAATCTCCATTTCTAGCGAAACCCAATTTTCCTTGATTGTAGATAACCAAAATTGCGCAATCTTTAAGGTCAGGGGGAATGACCACTTTGGTTAAACCGGCAATTGAACCAGACCCATTGGCGTATCTGAGTGCATATGTTTTACACAACTCGACCATTTTGAAGTCCAACAAGGTTGAAGCTTTCGGAAACGAGTCGTTTAAGTACCTGATTTGGCGGCTGGAGATGGGATTCAGAAGACGAAGCTTCTCACTCTCTTCAAGCTTAAGCAGCCAACCCTTAGTCGACGACGACGAAGATGATGATGATGATGACGACGTGGACGGGTTTGGGTTTGGATTCGGATCCGGGTAGAGTTGGAGAAGGTAGACTGTGCTTTGGGAGAGGAAGGCATCGGGCCCAGTGGAGAAAGGGAAAGGGAATCTTGGAGGAATAGAATGGTGGAAGGGAGGAATGGAGGAATGGCAGAAGCTGCAAACGCTGCGAAATCGGAGAACTTGGATGCGAGTTTTGAGGTGTTTGCCGATCAGTGACCAGAGTTCAACTGGAAGCTTGGACCAATCGACTCGGCTATCCATGGTGGCCTTTCCGCTTTCATTGACTTTTGTGACTTGCAGACTTGAATCCTAGTAACTAGTAACGTTAGCAGTAACACATTTTTACTAGCATTAACACATTTACCATGTTTTGTAATTTATTGTCATCAAGGCAACCCCACTTGATAGCATCATTTTGACAATTTCCGTAGAATTATAAATTATTACAACTCCTTGTTTGGTTCCTGTCAAGGCTGCCATATCTGCTTCCAGCTGTTTGTCACTGAGGCTTCATGGGATCTGCCGACTGGAGCACCTTTCACAAAGAGGTACAACATATGAGGCTGACCTCTTGGTGAGAGATGCCTCAATAAAGCAGGATAAGAGTCAAAATTATTTTATATGATTGTCACTATCACATGACATGACATGACTCACACCTAATTGTATACAGGAGAATTCTTATGCATGTTGTGAGAGATGATCAAATGTCACTGTCGCATGAAGAAAATTTCTTCTCAAGAGTTGTGGGATTACCCGAAAAAAAAGAATTATAAATGATTCAAAAGATAATAATTCAGGGTAGATTTTGTGAATTCCATTTAAAATTCAAGTATACACCACTATACCATCACACAATAACATGAAAAAGAAGAAAAGAGAAAAAATGTGGGTTCAAGTAAGAGAGAATAGGCATAGTCTTTGTGTATACATCATCCAGAATAAGATTGACACTCCACCCTAAACATTTATTTTACACTTGTTTAATTTAGGAAGTTCTGCAAACCACTCTTCTTCATGAGAAATAGGATCCTCCAGTCCAGCCTCTTCGAGAAATGCAAAAAAAAGGTTCTTGAGCAGTGAGCAACTTACCTATCATGTTGAGAAAAATAATTAGTACCAAAAGAAATCCCCTGAAGCTTGAATTATTTGAGTTGAATGAACATTCTTTTCTAAAAGGACTGCCTGCATGCATTAACTTTGCTGATGATTTGATACCACAATTTTGATGCCAATCCCCCAATTTTAAGTCTAAGAAATAATCTATTCACTATTCAGAACAAATAAGGTTGTTTATCAACTAAAACAGAAGTACCAGACAATTAAACAACTAAGAGTCTAGCTTGTTTATGAATAAAGCTTGTTCAGATCCCAGATTCTGTCTTTGAACAATATGCAATTTCCCCTCATTCCAACAAAGTCTCTGCTGGAGACAGAAAAAGAAACTCTGCTCAAAATAAACACTTGATCTCATAAGTTTTTCACATCAACCCATGTACCTAATATCATGATAGTAAGAAACTTGCACCGCAGGGGTCCATTTCTCATCTCCAACTCTCATGAAACCCAAATTGCCTCAGCCATATAAAATGAGCATTTTTACAGTACTCATCCAAATGGGTTGGAGTTATGACTACCACTTTGTTAGCAAGCCTAAACGATTTGTCAATGGAACAACAAAGGTCGTAATTGGAAAACTTGACTGAAATAAGGACATCTTATCAATAAAACCATACTCATCTAACATATATGACGAGAGAATATTTGAAAAGACCAACCAGCCTCTCAAAATTATGAAGTTGAACATGGAAAAGAACAAACAAAGGTAGACGTCAACCATAAGTACAAAAAATTTCAAATGATTATCAGATAACAACATACCATACTTGCCTCAATCCAGAGGATAGGATCCTGGGTTTGCCCAGGAGCCCAGTTGGGGTGGCCAAAATATCTGGGAATTGCCTAATTCTAGCCTCTCAATGCTATGGTCCTCCAAGTTGAATACAGAACCATCTTGTCTACTCAAATTTCTCAGTGCAAGACCAACATCATTTTGATCTGTGAAGTAGATGCAATTGCCTTTACACCCAGCCAATTCTCGGGCCGAAATCGAGAAAGAACAATCGACATTCAAGAAAAACGCCTGATCACCCAAGCTCTTCACCTCATCCCATCTGCCCCCCTCTTCATCCAACTTATACACCTTGAAATCAATTGCCTTGGCCTGACAAGAGTCGTAGTATCTTTGGCGACGACGAATGCCCCGAAAGAGATTAAAAACACCAACACGATAGTCTTGCGTGCTTGCTTCTTGATCAAGGTACCTGTCCACCACATAAAGCACTCCACAGGACTCCACCAAATGCTTTCTCTGACCTAACCCAACCAACAGAGGCGAAAATTGCACCACCTTCAACAGCGAATCGACCCAAAAGACTGTACCCAATTTATCAACAGCATAAGACTGACCCTTATAGACAATCAAATCATTATAATCAGAAATGCGATCATCGATGAGTTTCAGTTTCTCATCCCCATTTCTGGCAAAACCCAGTTTTCCTTGTTCGTATAAAACAAGAATGGAGCAGTCTTTAAAGTTAGGGGGGACGACCACTTTGTTTATACCAGCAATCGAACCAGACCCAATTGTGTATTTGAGTGCATATGTCTTAGTTAGCTCGACCATGTTGAAGTCCAGCAAGTTCAAAGCTTTTGGAAACTCGTCGTCGAAGTACCTGATTCGGTGGCTGGAGATGGGATTCAAAAGTCGAAGCTTCTTACCGTCTTCGACCTTAAGCAACCAACCCGAGGACGAAGAAGGAGATAGTGGTGATGATGATGATGATGATGATGACGACGACGACATGGACGGATTCGGATTCGGATCCGGACCCGGACCCGGGTGGAGTTTGAGAAGGTAGACGGTGCTCTGGGAGAGGAAGGAATCGGGCCCAGTGGTGAAGGGGAAAGGGAATTTTGGAGGAATGGAAGGCTGGAAAGGAGGAATTGAGGAATGCCAGGAGTTGCAAACGCTGCGAAATCGGAGAACTTCAATTCGGGTTTGGAGGTGTTCGCAGATCAGTGGCCAGAGCTCGACTGGAAGCTTGGACCAGTCAACTCTATTGCTGCTATCCATGGTGGCCATCTGCTTCAGTTAACTGGTAGCTGACTTGCAGAGTTGTATCCTATTAATATATTACAAAGTCTTCCATTTAAACTGAAAATATTATATTTTCGACCAAGAAAAGACAATAACTATATTAGTATATTACATACGTGTGTTTCACATTGTATCAAGTCTTCTCTTGCATACTGTCTTAGTTTGATTCCTTTTGGTTCCCAACTAGAAATTAATGGAGGTACGATGACTTTATTCATATTCATGTGTGGTCCTGGAGGATTAATTAACTTACACGCCAGCTAGTTTTTCAAAGTCCAAATTTCCATAGTTTTACAACCGCCCATTTCGTTTAATGATTGGGATGTCAAAGACTCGACATGCATTTGTAGGTGAGTCTTTGTTAGTTACTCGTAGATGCAGATATTTAGAACACATTAACGTTGGTCTGAAAATGACACAGAGGAGAATAGTAGAATTTAAGAAATGAAAGAAAATGTAGTTTTCAAGTAATAAAGACTAGCTTTACATAATCTGTGTGTACACACTACACGTCATCCATAATAACATTGACAGACTACACCTTTTTAACGGGCACTTCTCTTATGCGGATGTTGCGTAAGGAAAAGATGCGGAAAATCAAGGACAATCTCTTCATTTCACTGACGGTGTCAAATCAAGTGGTTGTCCTTAATTTTCTGCACCTACTCCTTGTGCAACTCGCACGTAAGAGAAAAATCTCTATTTTTAACATTGGATAAACTAGACTTCGATTTTTAGTAACTAGTTTGCTGGAGAAAAACCATTATTCATGAGAAAGTAGACCATCCAGTTTCTCTGAGAAATGCCAAAAAAGGGTCTTCAGCAGTGAGCAACTCCCCTGTGAAGATCATGTTGAGAAATAATTAATACCAAGAGAATTAGTGAAACTAGAAGACTGGAATTCAATATACAATTCAGAATATTCAGGAGGAGAATCTATTTAACATGAGCACACCTTCTAAAGTTTTGATGTGTCTCTCTACCATCACCACACAGATGCTATGACTCAGATTACTATGACAATAACCAGAAAACTTCTCCATAAGTAAGATGAGGATAGAAATGTGCTCTAGGTGAAAACTTTTCTTGAAGATTTGAAAATTTCTAATCTTAAATATAACTACACTCAATCTACCCCTCCCGAGTCCTGATAATACTATTTCAGGTTCTGAAGGACCTTTATTTCTTCATGTGGTTACCTGTGTTGTAAAATTCACATTTTTTATGCATCAAGAGTGTTTGAATATAGGACCTTCAAATTGACCTTCTGATCTACATGCTTCACAGTCTGCAAATACTTGAGAGGAAAAAGAAATTCTAGTCTAAATAAAAGATTTCAAAAAGGTCATAATATGTGCACTAACCCTGAGGGTTTTCATCCCTTGAAGCCAACAATTATTTGAGGTGAATCAACATTCTTTTTCAACAGAACCGCATGCATTAACTCGGTTGATGATACCAAACTTTTTATGAAAATTCCCAATTTTTTAGTCTAAGAAACATAATCTATTCAAAACAACTAAGCTTGTTTATCAATAAAACTTGTACAGATGCTGCCACTTACTGCACACTCAAGACCCACAACCCCTTGAAATTATGTTCCTTCCAAATGCCTCAATGCTTATATCAGGGGAAAAAAGATATAAATTCAAAAGCATGTAATCAGTAAAACTATATTGACAAGTAACAATTTGATATTTCAAACTCACATCCAGCAATCAGCATGAGGACGAACATCAATCGGGAGTGAGCCAAGTTGTGGGTGGCCAGAGCATCTGATAATAGCCAGCAGATGCTATGTTCCTAATGCTACCATCCTCTAAGCTGAACACACGACTGTGATTACTACGCCATCTTCCAGTTGCACGAAAATCAGCAAGTCTAGCAGAGTCTGTGAAAAAAATGCAATTCCCCTTCACTCTGGCAAAGTCTCTGGTGGAGACAGAGAAAGAACCATCAGTACTCAAAATAAACACTTGATCTCCCAAGTCTTTCACATCGACCCAAGTACCCCATTCTTGATCCAACTTATAAACTTTAAAATCAACTGCCTCAGCATCACTAGGGACATACATATGGTTAAAAGCTTGATAATCATGGTACCCCAACAGCCTCTCATTCTCAGACCTCTCCATATCAAGGTACCTATCAACCACATAAAGCTCACCACAACACTCAACCAAATGCTTCCGCCCACCAAACCCACACAACGGAGGTGAAAACTGAATCACCTTCAACTCTGAATTCACCCACGAAATTGTTCCCCATCTATCAACAACATAGCACTGACCCTTGTACACAATCACATCATCATAGTGAGAGTTCCGTTCATCCACTGGGGTCCACTTCTCATCTCCAATCCTCATGAACCCCAACCTGCCTCCATTGTAGATAATCACTATTCCACAATCCCCCAAATGGGTTTGAGCCAAGACCACCACTTTGTTCACACAAGCAAAACTCACATAGCTCTTGGCATACTTAAGACTATACGATTTGCACAATTCGACAACGCGAAAGTCCAACAAGTTGAAGGTCTTGGAAGAAGCGTTAGGGGAGTACCTGAGCGGCGAATTGGTGATCGGATTCAGCAACCGCAATTTGCCGGAATTCGACTCCTCGAACTTCACCAACCATCTCCTGTTGGGATCGTCGACGAGCAACTCCATGAGGTAGACTGTGTTTTGGAAGAGCAGGGCTTGGGGTTCGGCAGGTAAGGCGGCTACGGTGGCGGAGTTAGAGAGTCGGAGGGGCAGAGGAGGAGGGACGGTTTGCTGGAAAGGAGGGATGGAGGAACGCCATAAGGTGCAGACGCTGCGGAATCGGAGAACGTCGACACGGTGGTCGAGGCAGTTTCCGATCATCGGCCAGAGCTCCTTGGGAAGATCGGACCACTCCACGACCTTCCTTCTCTCCATCTTGACTTGCACATTCGGAGAAAGGAGAATCAATGAATAACGGTTGATATTAACGTTCTCCGGTGGCCCCACCAACCACTAAAGCCCAATGTTTTGTAGCTGGTTTTTTTTTTTTTTTTTTTTTTTGTTGGATTTTCAATCCCAAGTTCCCAACCATTGATAGTACAAAGCATTTTATTTGGATTTCTGAATTCTTGTTCAATTTGATAATTTGAAAAAATAACATTTCAAATTGTTTGGAAAGATAATTAAAACATGAGGTCTTTGATTATATTACCTAACTTTTGTAAATTTACTTTTGTTTTGTATTATAAATAATGATTTTTCGATATGATTTTAGAGTTTGATAATAAGGTTCGAACTTGTAATACAAGAGAAATGCTCTACAAAGCATCAAATTTTGTCGCCCATGAACACCTAAGAGTTTCACCGGTTGAAGTTTGGACTTGTAACATGACATAAAAGATCAAATGAGCGCCATAGTTTTAGCGCCTATGAGCAACTGACAAGTATTAAATAACATGTTACATAACATACCAAAATGTTTGGCGCCAAAAAAAGAAATTTAGGAATGTATCTAATCAATGTGTCACTTTTTTTTTGACCAAAAATCAATGTGTCACTTTTAATATGCAAAATTGCATTGAAACACGCATATTTCTTAAAATGACAAAATTTTATGTGACATTTATCAAAGAAAAAGAAAACAACTTATCTATGAGTACTTGTCGAATAGAGAAATTAATAATTTAGTGTTATTTCAATCCAAACATAGATCAAAACCATGGAAGCATCATAAATCATCACAAATTCAACTTATTTCGGATATATAAAAAAACAAAGACAATAAAAACTGATTTATTTTTTGTGGGTCCCTTGAGAGATGAAGCTGATGATATTAAACATGAGTAGCCACTAACTGACTGAAATTCATGGGTGTCACAAATCTTTTTCCTCCGCCGTAGAGGGTTAGTGCTGCTAGTTTCGAAGCAAATTCAGTTGGATGATACAAGTCCCAGAACAAATACTCACCCCGATTCTGACAAAGTTTGGGGTTTAAAATAAAAAAGCATGGGATTACTCCATTTAACCTTCCATTTCCGCAGCACGCTGATTGAATCTCCTTAATGCCTATACCAAGTTGAAGAAATATATAAGATAGAGTACTTCTCAAAACTTGATGTTTGCATCGGTCTAATTCGAACAATGACAAATTGTCACATAACTTAATCAACCAAGCATCCTATTTGACACGTTGACTTGTTAATAGAGGGAGAACAGGTTACCACCAAAAATTAGCCCCGAGCCAACCATCGGATTAAGTCTCGGGCCACCTATTGGGCCCTACGTTAAAGAGTTTGAAGATGGAGGCCCATGATAACTGAGAAAGCATAAAAGACTCCAAGAGGACAAGGCCCAGGTCAAAGCCCATTGTCCCACTTAGATTATTTATTTTTTACTTTGAATTTGTTTACGTGGTTTCTGGCCTCCCACATCAACTTGGTGAGTGGAATTCCATAATCTATAACAAGGAATCCCTCCCTTCACAATAAGGGGAGATTAGAGTCAAAAAGCTTCTACACTAGTAGTGCAATTGTTTGTACTATCTGATGTACAAATTTATTTTTATATCAGTGAGTCTGACATTTATGAATCAAAAATATAATCAACATGTGTATGTATCAAAGATATGATACCCTAATTAAATACTTAATTTATTGACTTACCAAATGCTAATGGGTCTTCAATGATGCTCATGGTCATTTCATAAGCATTTCCAAATGAGTACTTCATGCCTTTCAACTCGGAGCTCAATTTTTTGAGGAGAGCCAGAGTTTGTGTGTAAAATGTTTGAGCAAACTGGTTTAGTTCCTCATCACAAACACCCGACTCATTTTTAACACGTGCAGCTGGACAACATCCAATTGGAGGAACACTTATAATCCCAAATTTCCGAGCTCCCAGCTCGTATAAACCCTGCAATTGGTAATCACATGCATGCGGTTGTACGTACGATCATGCTATAATTAATTCTTCACTAATTAAGAAAATAATAGTAAATCAAAAACATGAGTAAGTAATGTTACTTTTTCCCCTAACTAGCTTGTATATCATTTTTTTATTTAATAAAGATGTGATCTACTCGTATGAGACTCACTCATGCAAGACTATCCACCTTTATTAAAGAAATAATATATAAGGTGGTTGAGATGGTGTAAATAACAATGTTATTTATATGACATTATTTTGGTATATATATAGTTTTATCTGGTAGGGAATAATTAAACACCTGTAAATGATTATGGTACGTGGATTTAAGATTTTTCATGTACTCCAGCTTATCTGACGTGGAGAAATTTGAAAACAACTCCACAAGATCGAAGAGGTCGTTGCTTCCAATACTAATGATAAACAAAGACTTTTTGAGCATTGTATCAGTTGACCGGGGACCAATTAGTTTTGTAAAATTTCCACGGACCGTCGCAAATTGTTGGATCTGCTTTTCGAGTGGTACAACCTCATGCTACAATTAATTAATCAAAGAAGTAAGATTCTAAATTAAAAAATTAATTGGAAAAATAGTACTGTTTGGTGGATAATTATAAATATGTTTTTAGTAATTGTATTTTACTTTAAAAATAATTCAGTTCTTGTGGTTTCAAAATTCCAATTTTAATCTTTAGGCTTTCGTTCGTTAGTAATTGTGGTCTTTCGATAATCATTTGCATATATATATATATATATATATATTTAGTTGAAAGTAATATGTATAAATGTTCAAATACCAAATAATTGTTAATGGCCGAAAATCTAAGAATCAAATTGGAATTTTGAAAATATGAAGACTAAATTAATTTGTTTTTAAAGTCAAACTCAAAGACTAAAATGGACATTTTGAAATCACGAAGACTAAATTTATTAGAGTAAAACATAGGATTAAAAATATATTTAACCCATTTCTTTTTTCCAGTTTGGTGGAAAATGCCGGATCCTGCTGATGCAAAGTTGATTCCCTGCAGTATATCCCTTTTGAAAGTGGAGGGTTGTCTGATAACATACAAGAAAGGTGGCGGACTTCTCTGGTACCCAAACAGTCTCACTGCGCATATATACATATACAATAATCAACCATAGTAGAATATATCAATGCAGAATGTAAAAGCACTCATAATTCATTTGAACGCACACTCTGAGCATATGAACGCTTACTCACTTCTCACCGTGCATGTGATATATATATATATAGAGATTAGAGACTAAAATATGATCGTACCAATTTGGTCAGCGCTGTTAAGGCCATTACTGAACCTGCCGGTGGGCACAGAATAAGGAAAATCAATCCCATTGGGACTGAAATCAGCCCTTGATTGACTTAAATTCAGCCAATTGTTGGTACCCACATCCGCAGTTGAGTCTCCAAATATGAAAATAGCTGCAGGTACCTTATCACCATCATCTGCATTAACAATGGCTACGTGTCCTCCCAGATCAGAAAAGATCAGAACCAAGAAAGAAAATATTGAAAGACAAAGCAGCTTTGACTTTGCCATAACCATAAAGATCACAAGGGCTAGCTAGCTATTCATATATATTGCCGGCCAAGGTTCCAATTTGGCTACCTTCTCTTTCTGTACTTCTCATTCTGATACCAAGTGATAGACTTTATATATTAGGGGAAGTCCCACAATGAACGACCAGGTGATGCTATGTTGTCACTGTCCCAGCCTCTATATTAACAAAGCTTGATTTTGTATGGCGGATTCGCCTAGCTTGACCATACACACGTGTGTGGGTTTATGTGTATGTACGCTTGCTGCTCACGGCGTAATTCACCAACATCTTGACAATCCAAAAAGTTAAAAATCTAATGCTTTCTCGATCACTCTGAAACTTCTTCTTCTGGTAATCACCAAAAAAATATATATATTGTTTAAAACATCAAATTTTACGCAATTAATATGTGATGCAATTAAGTTTGTGAGCTGATGATACATATAGCTCCGGTTGGCGCATGAAAGCTCGAGCTTGAACTTAATCATTTTCACTAGCTGGTCAACTCGAACTCAGTGAAAATTATCAAGCAATATTAAGCTCAAGTTTTAAAAGTGTAAGGGATGTTTGGTTTACTGTTTTGGAGTTTGAGTATAATGGGTATGCATGCATCAGATTTCATTACAATATTGGAATGGTACAACATTCCCAAAGATTCATTCGTCGAACCAAACGGATCTTTCTTTAGTTTTTAATTCAAACTTTGTAAAGCTCTACTGATCCACTAATCTTAATTAAAAAAATATAATATATTTAATTACCATCATTATGTACTTTTTTATTTATTTCTTTAATTATTTAAATTTCATTTTCAGTTTTAGCGGACAAATTCCTCAAAAGTAATTATTGGTTTTGGACTAAAATAAAAATGAAAAAAATGAACGATAAAAAATAGAAAGATTGTCTGGGTTTTGATTGTGGTTTTATATAAATAGAAAGATTTGATCCTTCAAATTGTTGTATTACTCTTCTATTTCTTTCGAATCTTTCCTAGTTAGAAACGATGTTACATGTGCACACGCCGCATAGTTATCAGCGTATCAACAAGTATACTGTCTCCATAAACTCAATAATTAATAATTAAGAATATTCTTGAAATGACAATACTTGTCTCATTTGATAATCCTATTAAAAAATTAGAGATTTTTTCCAAAATAATTAAGAGTGAAAATTTTCACACTTCTATTTTGCACATTTATAAGCATTCTCCTTATTTGTAAGCTTCATTCTCTTTTTATTTATTCAATTATCAAAGCATAGAAGAAAGAAAGTTGATATAAAAAATAAAAAAAAGGAGATCGAGAGAATAACTACAAATTAATTTAAAAAATTAAAATGCGAAAATCGTCATCCATAATTAACGTGGGCATTCATTATTATCATTTTAATTGGTAAGTTCGGAATTGGAATTTATAATTTTTGTAATTTGATGACAATTTGGTTTTATAATTAATAAGTCCTATTACCTTCAATATCTCATCTTGGTTTTCATTCAAGCTGGAAATATGAATTAAGATGTCTTAAAAATGAAGTAAACTTTCGACCAAAAGGAAATCTTATATATGAACAAAATTAAAAACATATCACTTCATTTAATTTATTTAAATTAAGAATGAAGAGAAGAATGATAATCGAACTCTTGTCAAAAGTATCGATAAGTATTATATATAAGCCTACATATAACCACTTCATTAATTTATAAGCTCTCATGTCCAATATTCTATGCCAGTCATTAATTAAAGCTTGTACTATATATTGAGAATTTGAAATCAAATTGATGATAATTTACTTGGTACATGGTTTAATTATATATCATCAAATTAATCTTCGTAGACATATCTATATATGTATAATCATGCAAGTAGGGCCAACTGAACCAAATTCATTGGTGCCACGAACTCTTTGCTACCACTACAAAGAATTGTAGCTACGAGGTTAGACGCAGCCTGTGTTGGATGGAATTGGTCCCAGAACAAGTAGCCTTCGCGATCTCCACACAACTCCGAGTCTTGTTTGCATGGAAATTCTGCATTGAACCTCCCTTTTCCGCAGCAAGCTTTTGTTACCTCATTAAAACCTACCAAACAAAAGTTAGGCCATATACAAAATTAATGAATCAGTTTTAATAAAAAATTTCTCTATTAGTCCATGGACTATATATAATTAGTTGGACGAAAATTTATTTAAATGTGTGGTATAAATTGATAAATCAACAACATAACATACATATGTCAGATATTTGATAATAAAATGTTAGCTTAATAATTACCAAATTGAGAGGGGTCGTGGAAAATAAGATTTGTCATTTGATATGCATCTGCAAGTGCGTACATCATCCCTTGGCATTCTGAACTTAATTTCTGCAGGAGCCCTTGCAGTCCCGTATAGAATAATTGAGCATAAGCATTCATGGGTTCCAAACAGCCACCAGTTTCAGTAAAATTACGCTGGAATGGGCAGCACCCAATTGGTGGAACACTAACTATTCCAAATCTTTTGGCTCCTAGCTTATATAGGCTCTGCAATCGCAAATATATCAGATAATTAAAATTTAATTAGGATTAATATATTCACTAGTTTTGAATTTATAATGTGACAGACAGACCCTTAAATGAGTTTCGTAGGTGGACATAAGAGTGGTCACGTAGTCTTGCCCAGTAGTGCTGCTGTTGCTCTGGTTATTAAAAGCAAACCATTCGAAGATGTCATTGCTTCCAACGCTGATGAGGAAGAGGGACTTGGATAGATTAGCCACTGCAGCACCACCCAGTATTTCTGAGACAGTCGCAAATTGCTGGACTTGTTCACCAAAGGAAATGACCTTTCCCTGTGTAAGTTTAATATATGTTAGAACTTGGACCAAGTAATTAAGTTAATTAGAATTAACTTAATTAATTGCTCTGTACTTGGTGTGGGTATGTTCTTGTTAATTTCTTACCCACTTTACTTTTCCGGTATTAATCAGAAGGCCGGACCCTCCAGAGGCGAAGTTGACTCCTTTTGTTAGCATACTGATTCTCTTGAGATCAATAGATTGCTTATAATTGTTGTCTAAAACAGACAAAAAAGGTGGCGGGCTCTGCTTGTAGCCCAGATAGTTGGCTAATCAATTTATAACACATGCACCAACAAATAAACAAAAAGGTATTAATATACATTAAGATGATGATAATAACAATAATAAAACAAAAACCCAAATTAAAACAACAATTTTGTATCAGAATTTAGAATTTAGAACTACTAGTTCTGAATAGTCTAAATAATATACCAATGTAATCAACAGTGTTGTAGCCGTTGCTAAATCTGCCCGTTGGAATAGAGTGAGGAAAATCAATTCCATTAAAAGGGACATCAGCCCTTGCTTCACACTCTGGCAAGTAATAGTTTGTCCCAACATCTGCTGTGGAGTCACCAAATACGTAAATTGCAGGCACAATTGGCTCCTCCTGGTTGGAATAGGTTACATGCAAACCAAACATCCCCACAAACACAATCAACCAAATAGAAAACGAAAATGATAAGCACCTCTTGCCCATGGTACGTAATAGCTAGCTAGTACTAGTTGTGTTAATTTTGTTTCTCTGTGTGTGTGTGTGTGTATATATATATGATCAGACCAATATTTACTTATATCAATAAAGTAGCTTGGTTTACATGGCTGCCTCGGTTATTACAAATTTACAAGAAAATTTGACAAGTCGAAACGAAAGTACTAGAATCGACTAGAAGTATAAACTATTAGATACCTACTTCTAAAAGGTCATTGTCCCAAGTTCCAGCTACAAGCCTACAAGTACTAGCTAGAAGCCGCATATGTACATGTCATGCACAAGGAAATTAATAATTAAGGGTTTAGTTTGTTTTGATTTCGTTGGCGGAATTTTCTAATATATATGATTTAATTAATCGCATGCAGGTAGATGAGTCATGACTGCAACAGGTATAGCATATTCCATCTCTGCTTCTTCCCTTGTTAAATGTGATTTTTAAGTGATTCTTTGCTATAGCTACCTATAGTTGCATGAGTTTGCTTTTGCGTTAAATGGTTGATATATATGTATGAGATATATTTGTAATATTTAAACACATCAGCCCTACATGTATTTAATTAAACTTCAAGTTTCATATATTTGAGTAGCTAGGTTAATTCCACTCATATTAGACACATAACATAATTAACAAGATGAGTAGTTAAAACCTCGCACGCAGCTAAAATTATATTTGCTTCATACTTTTGTCAACAATGGAGTATGTGGTAGCTAGCAAGCAACCATTTACATTTCTTGGGTTGAGGGATGTCAAAGGCCCAACCAACAAAAGAAGTACAGGCAAGCCCGGAATAGACTATCAAGCCCGTAAGTTGAAAACTAGTTTCTTAACAATATGAGCTACTTTAATTTGATGATAGGGACCTGGGGATATAATATAGTAATTAGAAAATATAATAATAATAATGATAAGATTGCAATTGAACGATCGGTGATGAAGCTTAGCTCGTGTCACATTAAAATTGAACTCGTTAAGGTTTGGGTCGTGTGACCGTTTGGTTGGGACTTCGGTATCTAACTTATCTGGTCGGATAGGGTCGACCATCAAAGATGTGTGGTCTCCTCTAATGACAATTAGTTTTCAAAAAAGAAAAAGAAAAATTGAAATGAACAAAGGGCATGTGAGTTAATCCAATTTGATTTATGTTGATTTTACAAACTAGTTAATAATAGGACTCCATGTACTAAAACTATACCCTATAATTAACATTTCATTAGAATTTCAATGGGTTTCATTCACTTGAATTATTAATTGCACATTAAATATTATTATCGCTTGCTCCAATAATTATTAATTGTACGACAGAAAACTCGTGATTCATGCATCGAATAAATGAAAAGAGACACACGGTCTCATACATACATTTTTTTGGGCGAATTTTTATCACGTACATTTTCAAAAAACATAATATTAAATTTGGAATATGATAAAATAATATCTTTTGTTAAATGGGAAGAAAAAGTTGAACTTATCTTAATCATAATTTATTGTCTCACTCACACTAATATTCTGTAGGCGAAGCTTTTGTCCTCTAATCCCAACTCACGTATTTTGTACGCCCATAATATTAAAGTTTACGAACTAATCAACTGAATCAATAAAATTATTTTTATCGATTTTACTAATTATAAATTTAGCAAAATAAAAAGTGAAAAAAGAGATGGCGCCGTGGCGGTAATGCGCAAATACGCACACACAAATTAGAGTGTTAGATAGAGAGGGACAGAGGGCACATACGTATACAGCTACGTATTGAATTCTCTTCTCTCTCTCTCTCTCTCTCTCTCTGAAAAACTTTCTCTTTCAAAATCCTATTCCAAATCTAAATCCAAATCGAACCCTTCCTTGATGTCATAGCTCTAGCAGGTTAACTAGTTGGGTTTTCCAATTCCAATCCAAAATCTACCACTTTCTCGAGAAAGTTGAATTCTTGAGGGAACAACAAACACTTCCGCGGAAAACCAGTTGTCGAAAATACTGATGTGAACAGTTTCTCAATTATTTTTTCTCTTTTTACTTAATTGATGACGATGGTGAATATATGCCGCCCTTTCCGAGACTCATCGTGTCGAGCATTGGACCGATGCTACCGCTTTCTTCCTTGCCTCTCCGATCCTGGTCAGCTTTTTTCTTTCATTGCCATTTTTATTTTTTGAAAAAATCAAAACAAAAAAGCATAATTTAGCTGTTTTGGTTAAGCTGCTTGGTTCTGCAAATCTCAATTTAGTTCAGTTCCAGTTTTTTGTTCTTATGATAAAATAAGGATTTTGTTTTTTCATCTCATTTTACACTGTTATTATAATCGTTTTCATAGAGCTTGACTTTTTCTTAAATATTTTTTATTGTTTTGATTTTGGGTTCATGGGTTTGCAGCTCGGAGGTCTGCCTTGGGTTTAAAAGTTGCATTGGTGATGCTACATCTGATATACGTGGGCATTTTGTTTCTGTTTGATGGAGGTTTGATAGAGAAAACTAAAACAGAACCATGGTATGCTAATGCCTCTATACTTTTATTTACTCTGTATTTTACTTGCATTTCATTTTGTTGTGAAAAGTCGTGTATTTATAAAGAAGTTTAGCCCATTTGTAAAAATGGGTTACTATAGGGCTCTGAAATGGATATGCCCTTCATATTGAAGGGGAAGATCAGTGAGTGTGAATTTTGAATTTACCTCAAATTTATAGTATAACTGATAAGGAAGTGCCTATTGTTCAGAAATGGTTGCATGGCGTTTTGGGGTAAAACTAGAAAGTTTATTATCACATTCTATGTGAAAAAAGAGTGGAACTTATGAAATTCCAATATTAATGAACTTGAAGGCAGAAATGACTGAGTCATCATATCTGAAGTGCTCTATTAGTTTTTTCTGTCTAGTCTTTAACCCTCCTCCTTACTTGGCCTTTCTTTTCTACCCCTTTTCAGGTATACTGCTATGTATTTGTCTCTCTTTGCTGCCACATTGGTTCAATACTTTGTTACCTCTGGTTCTTCTCCTGGGTAAATGTCAATGCACTTATGCTGCCTTATGATTAGATTTGTTTTAATGTGATCCGAAAACTTGATGCTTGTATTCCAGTTTCAGCTCAATGTGATTTTTTATTTTTTATTTATTTATATTTTTAGCTATGTCCTTGATGCAATGAGGGCTGTCAATGAGTCAAATACAATATTCAGAAGAACGTCAATAACCTCAAAGTAAGTGTTATTTTCTTTATTTCCCTTCCTTTTGTTTTTATATGATAACATTATAGATGTAGATCTTACAACTCTGAAGTGAATTAATTCATTGATGTCATCTTACTATCTTATTTTAAAATTTATAACGTTTAAGAAAAGACAGCCTGCTTCAAGCAAAACTGGAAGCGTGGTTGTGACAGTGGAAGGGAATCAGGTGGCAAGAAATCTTCTTGGAAGTAATGCAACAGCTTGGACCAAACTGGTGATGGAGTTGCATCCCCCAGGAACATCTGTTAGGTAGGCAATTATTTCATACATTGTCAGAAGAGTATCATGTTACATAGAAACAAGTGGAGCCTCAATCAAGGCGCTCAATTTTTTTTTTTGCTGTTGGATATTCAGAATACTAAATAGTTCTATTTGGGGTGGCTGTTAGGCTTTCCTGTGCTGATATCACTGGTTAAAAGTTACGGTTCATTCATTTTTATCTATATATCTCTGAATGTTGATTTATGCTCAACTAGAGTTCATGGGGCCAGCATCAACCAGTTGTGGTTATTACTATTTGATAACCCTAATTAGTTGGAATTAGTTCATTGAGATAAGATGAAATGACTCGTAAGCTTATTCTTATATGATGTTTGAAATAAGTTGGCCAAAAGATCCGTTGTGTTTATTGGTATATGCTTGCACCTAAATGCTTGAAGTGCAGAATCAAACAATATATTATTAGTTGAAAAAGGGAGGAATGCTATTGTAAAAGAGGGGTACCAGTCACCAATTCTGTTTTGCATGCCATTGAGACTTATTTTTGGGGTCAAATTTCTGGCTTCCTTAGTTCTCAATCTGCAATTTTTCTTTGAATGTGTATAATACAAGCATATTTTTTGCCAGAATTTGTAACAATTTGTTTTTATTCACAATGCCTTACAATGCAAACATGAAAATGTCCAATGCTTTATAATAACCATTTTGTTTCTGCATTTTAATTTGTTTTAATTCAACCAAATCCTTTTGAATGCAACATCGATTGATAAAGTTAAGCAAAAGCGCTCTCAAATTAGATAAGTCTTGGTAATTCACAAATATATCTACTGACTGCTTCCTTTTGGTTGTTGCAGAAGTTTGACATGCGCCTACTGTAATGTTGAGCAGGTAGTACCATCTCTATTTTACATTTCATTTCTATTATACCTCTGGTTTTTTATTGTAGATCTCATGTTTTAAGTAAGAATTATAACTTTATAAAGTGGATTTATGAGGAAATTCAGACAAGATATCCATATTAGAGAACAACCAAACCTAACGGCTGAAACTCACAATCCATACATCACTTTCCCCCAGGCCCCAATCAAGATAGATCAAACTAAAGGGGACGCTTCTAACAGAAAATCTCTCCCTCCCCCACAGAAAATCCACCTCCTTTTTCATAGCTTCAAAAATCCTATTGTTCATCTAACAGTCCAAAGCTGCACAATGCCCCATATAAAATGCTCTAAAACGCTTATTATTTTTTTTAATAAAAAAAATGCTGCATCCTAATTTTGTGTGTTTTATTCCATAAATTAAATACTTGTATTTTAGTTGTTTCTGTAAGTTCAATGGCCCTTGCATAAATTTTTTTGGAAAGTGAATGCGCTGTGTACCTTGCTGCTGTTAATCTGATGATTTCTTATTTACCTATAATGCAAATTTTGATGATTATATATTTTGCTCCCGACTTATGTGCAGCCTCCGAGATCAAAGCACTGTCATGATTGTGACAAATGTGTTCTTCAGTTTGATCATCATTGTGTTTGGCTTGGAACATGCATTGGTCTGGGTAATCATTGTAAATTTTGGTGGGTGATTTTGTACTAATATTGAAATTTTTTTTTGGTAATTTGCATTCTTATGCTTTGATGTCAGCAATAGCTCAGTAATCTTTCGTGTTCTGTTTGTCGGAATAAGCTAAGATGATTACCAGTTGAATTTAGAATTGCACATATTCAGATTACTACTCTTCTTGTCAATGGTATTACAATTCGTAAAAATTGTATACTTGTGTGTAGAGTTTTGAGTAACTTGTGTGAACCTCTTTGAAATTGTTGTCCATACTCTGCATAGGCCCTTCAAAATGTTATGCATTTAATTTTGCACGGAAAATAGTTAATGTTTATGCATACGCTTCTAACTTAAAAATCCCAATTAGAACCTTTCATATATTTTGGCCTAAATGTGATAGGTGGTACATTTGTGAAGAGACAGCATTGTGCCTTTGGACTGGCATCCTGTACATCACTTACCTGAAGACTAATATAACAAGCGCTTGGTATGGTATCGTTTGAGGTCTTTATTTCATTGTAATGATTTACATTTTGAATTTGTTATTATGGAAGTCAAGTACAAAGGAGGATATTGAAGAGAAATGAAAAAAGGAGGAGACTGCAGGGAAACATAAAAAAAAAAAAAGAAAAAAAAAAAAAAGAGAGGTTGAAGAGAAACAGAAAAAAGAAGAAGTCATTGATTAGATATTATTGGGTTGGGGTTTCATATGAAGTCTGTATTTGTCCATTAGGGTTTTATTTTGTATTGCAATACATATCTTCATTTCAATCTGAGATTTATTTTGAATGTTTTAATTGCCAGGTGGAAGGATGTAATTGTGATATCACTTTTAATTACTTTGTCGATTTCTTTGATCTTTCTGCTCCTGTTGCTGCTATTTCATAGGTAAATTTGTTTATAGTCCACAGCAGCATCAGGATTCTTAAATACAGGACATTTCCTTCTATTCTGTGCTTTCATGATCATAATCTCAATTTGGCAGATGTACCTAATTTTTAATGCTTTAACAGATACTTTTGCAAGTTGTTTTGTGTTTTTATTTTTTCACTAGTAATGTTCTAGTAAACTAAACTACTAGAACATTAAAACAATTGGATCTCTTACTCACTCTCCCCGTGCCCCAGCTTCGATATTTCCAACTGAGCACTACCATAATAAAATTCGTTTACATAAAGAGCATAACTGAAGTGTATCATGTGGACATGATTTATTTGTTTATTTCTGCAGTTATCTTGTTCTGACGAATCAGACTACCTATGAGCTTGTAAGACGTAGGCGAATCCCATATTTAAGGTTAGTTATTTCCTTTTATTCTCTTCTACCCTGTAATATTATTTGATGAGAATAAATAAAGGTACTAGTTTTCATGTGTTGAAAATATATAGTGTCATATTATACTTGAATACAAATTCATTCAAAGAATGTATATGCGAAAAATTAAAAACATGGTCAGACATGCTTATTCAGCTATTTTGTGGTTTTAAATGCAAGAACAAGTTGCATCATTCCTAGCTTGCATTGTGTTTCAATATTTGATTGGTTATGCTTTTGGATTATCAAGTCTTACTTTGTTTTGATCAACAGGGGAATTCCTGAAAGAGTCTATCCGTTCAGTAAAGGAGCATGCAGAAATTTATATGAGTTTTGCTGTGTTCGAAGCAGTAAATACAGAATGGAACCATTACCAACAGCTCAGGAACTTGAAGAAAAATCGAGACCTTATACCTGTTTGGATATTGTAACCTGTCGTTGTTGCTGATATTGTGAGCATTGTATTATTAATTTGGTTTCCCCTGATATTTATTGAGAGTCTCCATTTGGAGGCATATCTGGGCATGCACTTGTTTAGAACTTTACATAGCTCTAAAATTTGGCAATCCCTGATGGTTAAGTTGCAGCTGTTTAAGTGTTTATAGTTTGATCTTTAGGCTTGTAGAGTCGGTTTTTGACCATATGGTTTTTCTGGATAAAAGATTCTGAATTATGTGCGCCAGTTTATATACACAACATTGAACACATACATTATTGAATTTATGCTTGAATACATACAAGCATCAAGTCCTGCCTTAAGAGGGTATCGTTTTAAGGTTGTGAGTGAAAGAGTGGTGGATTTATATCACTCTTGGATATGTGAAATTAAATGTGAACATTTAATTTGTACTAAACAAGTAAAACAAGAACAGTCAAAGAAACCAATTGTATATTTCATTCTTTCACCTCTATTTCCATGAGGTTTACTTTTTAACTATCAATGGTTGTTGAATAACAGTAGAGTTCATCTACCATTTGACAATGGTATCTAACCAAAACTAATTACTTGAAAAGTCTAAGCTCACCTAATATTCTCTATGCAAATGACAGAAGCAGAGCATTGTCTGTGTGCGTCCACACTGATTGAACCAATTGGTCAAGGTTCTCATGTGAACATTCACTTTGAAGCCACCTTCGTTGACTGAAGCATGTCTTACTAAGAAACTTGATACCGCCGTTGGCCTTGTAATTGTGCCGTCATTTTTGAGTTTCATTACTCCTTTTGGGTGAATGTTTAGCGAGGGAGTTGATTTTAGATGAACAAAGCCTTGCCACTCATCAATGAGGTACTGAGGCTGCTTAAGATTGCTATCGAATGGGTTGGTTGGTGGCTAGAAATTATGAGGTGGTCCAGCACTTCTAAGATCTAATCCATTTCATTTGAAATCTATATCAACTATTTAATGAGTTCACATTATACAACTAAATTTTTAAATATAATTATCTGATTACATGTATGATATGATCATTTAATACTTTACTTAAAATATACACATATGTCAGTATATCATTAGAGATTGTAACAAACACGTAGCACGACTGTCATACGGTCATACCGAATAGTATTTTGGTTCCAGTGGTCACATCTTTCACTTGCTCATATCGTAATCTAATAATGCTAGATTCATTCAATTTGCATAAATAAAATTTGGTACATAATTAGGCGATTTCTTATAACTATATTCTGTGTATGCAATCAGGCGGCGCATAACATCCCTAAATAAAAGTATATTTTCTCTGTTAAAAAATGGAAGCCTAGAGGGTGGTCCATCCATTAATTGTTAGTTAATATATAGATATTTTGTTGCTGAATCAAAAAAAAGATGGAGGGAATTTGAGAGAAAGAGACTAAGAGCGAGAGGATACGTAAAGGTTCAACCTCAAAATTCTATGTATTTTTTTTTCTTTGGTCTGAAAATTCTATGTATTAAAACTGATAATACACGCACTTAAAAGATTCTATAATGTCAATTACAACATTTCCATGCCCAAAAAGAACCAAAAAAAAGACTATATATAATTGTGTTATATTCCTTCCCATTGAAACTCAGCACCATAGCACAAAACTACAACTAGTAAACAACAAATTTTCACAATGACCAACAAAACAAATCAATAAGTTTCGAAGTCGGTTTTTTCATTTCCCATTCTACCCCCAGTTCTTGGCCTTGTTACTGAGGATTGAAGAAGCTGACTTTAATACCAGTGTCAATCACAACGTAGACTCCAGCACAGATCAAAACGCCACTAAGAGCCAGACCCAAGACTCCAAGAACCCAGTTGAGCCACCACATTGGGCAATACATTTTGGGCTTCTTGATCTTGAGCCACATGAAGCATGGGTATGCTAATGTCACCGGCAGTGCAATGCCTCCTACCAAACCTGCCACGCTGCCAAGGAATGGGATTGCCACGGCGACAAAGAAACAGCCAAACCCAAACATGGCCCTGGCAATGCACCTCAGCCACCATGGCAGTGGAGCCTTCTTTCTGCTTGTGTACTGGGACTCCATGTGATCAAACATGGGCATCCCATAGATTTGGAAAGAGCTCATTGCATTTATCACCACGAATAAGCTTATCAGTCCAAGAATGGATTGGGACACGTCTTGGATATGGTAATGGTAAATAGCTGCCAGCATTCCTCCATTTGCTGGAATCTGTGTTAATTAAGAAAAAAAAAATTAGCAACCGAAGTTTAAGAACTAACAGTTTTACATGTTATGTTATTATACTATGAATTAAACAACTTACCAAATGACCGTAAGCCCAATATCCACCAATTGCAATTGGGAATAAGCAAGCAGCAATGAGTGTGTAGGACACAAGGACTCCTCTCCACATAGGCACATGTGAGGGATGTTTCTCACTGGAAGGCATGGTGGCCTGCAACACATAACATTAATTCACAAAGTTAGTTCTATGATTGAATAATTCTAATTTACAACCTAGCTGATGGTGATGGTGATGATCATCATATATAATAAGTGAGGGGTTGAGGACCCAGTACTCTTTTATTTTAATTTTTTCTTCTGATTTGATGGACTGACAAAGCTAAAGTCATCCCTTTGATTTTCACAATGGAGTCTTGAATGATAAGCTTTTAAAAAGCAGAACATGTTACACAATTTTTTGTAGCATTATTATAGTGAGAAAACCATGAATGTGATAGAGTATAGTTTTGCTAGATATTTTATTTTATATAAAGCCATAGAAGAGTCATGATTGGTCATGGTTGGTATCAAACAAATAAATAATTAAATATTCATTAAAAAAAAAACTTAAAAATTATTAGACTAGTGGAATAGTATTGTACTAATAAATTTAACAATCTAAGGACAGTGTGTAAGCAACTCCCTTAATTTTCTATTATTTGACAGTTGGCTTTATATTCATACGAAAATCGATGCATTGCTAGCTCAAGTGGTCAAAATTGTCAGTGTCTCATTTTCTAAGCCAGGACAGGACTTACTGTTAGGAAATGCTTGTGCTAAAAAAAAGCATCATATGCATATATAGACGCGTAATATGCATGCATTCAATTTGTTAGGTATCTGTCATTTGACCAAGTTTGCTCGTTTCGCACATCAATTAATTGAAGGCACAATGTAAGCTCAAATTAATCTATGAAAGCGCAATATTAAGATTACCTGAATCTCAAGGATAAGATTGTGGCCTCTGAAGGCAAAAGCAATGATCCCAAGTGCATTCAGTACACCAAACACTCTTTCCAACTGTGTGCCAGCTCTAATAGGGTCATATGAAACCCCAGGAAGCCTTCCCTCAGTTACAGACACCACCCACATCAGAGTACAATACCCAATTGCAGTGATAGCACCAATCAGTGAAACACCAGCTATGGAGTTCAAGTTAGGCAGTAGAGACAGCAACACTGCTCCACATGTAAACACCAAGAACCACTCCACTGTTGTCAATGGCTTCAGAGTGCATGTGGCCCCACATACGATCTGGAAGAAGAGCTTGGAGGTTGATCCACCAATCACTATCAGAGCCACGCAGGTACCACCAGATAGGTACATGATTGGGAACATGGCTAGCAAATTTGCAAGCCTCTCGCCTGTAACATATATGTATAGGTTTGATTTAATTAGTAACATCACAAAAATCAGTCACTCTAATTAACCCGGAAAATCGAATTATGAAAACTAATTAAATGGATCGAGGTGGGGAAGGAGAAGAAGAAGATGATTATGATTCATACCGAAGGTTAGGCTGAAGAGTTGCATGTATCTGCTGTAACGAATGCCAGTTTCTGTGTTCTCATGGAGGTGAACGAGTACCCATAAGGTGTAGCTCTGCCATATGAATGCTAGAGTCAAAAGGATTATACCCCATGTCCTGCAATCAAAATCAGATAGGAGAGAGAATCAGGAATCATATTTATATCCAAACCAAAATAAATTAATAATACAGTGCTCAAAAGCTTCCAATTGGACCGTTGAGACTAGATGTCCCAGTTAATTTGAACATCCAACTCAAAATCAATCGACAACTGGAGGCAAATGGGATTTTGATGTTTGACAAATGGCTACTATAATGATACTAATTGGTGGGTTTTGTTGGGCTTACCAGCCAAGGATTGTGAAGGCCACAGGAAGCACCAAAGCTTGGATACCAATCCCAGAGCAGAGGGTGTGAAACGCAGCGTAGTACTTGTTGCCATTCCTGGACTCGGTGATGGGAAGCCAAGCGTCTTGAGGGTCAAGCTTTGTCATCCTCAGGGCCTTTCTCACTGGGCTGCCAAGGGGAGTCATGAACCTTGGGGTGAGAGACAACCTTGGAGTCCTTATCCCGATTGGGGTCCTTGGGGTCCTTGGGGTCTTGGGGGTCTTGCTCGGCACAATTGCCGAAGCTTGATCCCCATTTTCTGCCTCTGCTGGCACCGCCGCCTCGAGCAGCGGTGATCTGGACAAGGAAGGGGAGTTGTATTGAGAGGGCGGAGCAGCCACCGGGGGCTTTGGTGCAACTGGCCTTGGTGTTATAGGAGCTGAACTAATCTCATTTGCTTCACTCATTTTGTTCTGTATTGGGTGTGGGGTTGTTGCAGCTAGCTTGCACACACCTTCCAACTCTAAGCTCTCCCTGGTTTCGTTGGACAGAACAAGCACATACAAGTATATATAGGGGAGGGAAAATAATGCAACTTGGAGTAGCTGGGTTCAAGGAAAGAGCATGTGAACTGCTTACTTCTTTTTAGACCTGCTTTGTATGACCACGAGAGAGAGAGAGAGAGAATTAGTTGGAAATAATAAAAGCATTTGTTTGACGGGCAATATTGGCTGCTAGTTTTTCTGCTTTATGCATTTTAATTGTTTTATATATTATAAAGTATTTAATAGGAATTTACATTTGAGCTACTAATTGTTGGTTTTTGTTAGATTATGGTGTTGGATCATTTGCATTAAGTTTCATACTCATAATGAGGGAGGACTTGGTCAACCTATTGCTCCTGAAAGAGAAAGATCGAGCCCAAGAGGCCAGACCAGACTGCTATTATTTAATTGTACGAATTTTGAAAAATCTAGCATGTGATATTTTGGGAATATATACAAGGATTTAAGAAAAAAAGCAGCAAGCTGATTGCATGGTAGTCAATATATGTGTTCTTTTGAGTTTGGACTTGGACCCAACCCAATTAACAAATAAAGGAAAAAAAGTCTCCTGGTCTCTGCTTGGCTTAGGAGAGATCAAATGGAATGAGAATGAGATTGAGATTACTCAAGCAACTCTAGTGCAATTATGCAAAGCCCAAATGGCAAATTTAGTCTCCTTAATTTATTAGGGTTTTCACTTTGGTTCTTTTAGTTTTAAATATTACTCTTGTAATTTTCTTTAATTTTTGACTACTAAATAGCTCATATTAGTGTAAAGTTATTTGACTTGATTGAAATATGCTGATTTTATACCATATTTGATATTGCATTACAACACAATATTCTTTGTTGCGTAATATCTTTTTTTATTATATTTTTATAAAGAAAAGTCCGTAAGTAATTAGTTATTAAACTTTCTTCAAGCAAATATATATCGATTCTGATAAGATACAAACGTCATATCAAATATTAAATATAAGATTAACTTAGAAATATATATATATATGTATGAAATTGCAGTTGAATACAAACGTCTATTTCCAAACATCTATTAGACTTTAAAGCTTACTCCAGCAGCCATGACGTTTGTCAATTATGGGCTGAGAATGCTAGTTTTTGGAATCAAGTGAGCTGCATTTAATCATACTTTCTTGACGTGCATAATTTGGAGCAAAAAAAATTAGTGTTAATATAAAGCTTCAAGTCTTTTACTGAATTCAAACATTTGAAGTTCTAGAATTTGATGGTGCTGCTACTCATATATCCATATAAAGTGAAATAATTAACCATATATATCCATCATCACCGCCTTAGCAAGTCAAACAATTATATCTTTCCCTTGACTTATAACACCAATCAGTTAATCAACAATTAATGACACCTGAGAAAGCTGGAGAAGAAAACAAAAATATATAAAATAGATAATTGATGATCACTATGTCTTAATTCTTCAACCTAATAACATAATCTTATGGCATTGAGTACATGAAATTGGAATTCAATTTAGTCCGTTCTTCCAAAATGAAAAGAAAATATCAACTCATCAGCTCAAAAAACACTAATAATGAAGTCTCAGTTGTTACAAGAAAAACCAACCTTAAATCTATATATCCTTTATTCCATTTCACTTATTGCTTGAGTTAAGACTCACTTGCATAATGAAGTGTTATGTTGCAATGTGTTTGATAATTTTCTTTTAAATTATAGATTGTTTAATAAATAATGTGCTAGTATTTGGTAACACATTATTTAAGATGATGAAAATTAAGTGAACCAATTAGAAACCAAATTTAGGTTATATTCTAAGCAAGAAGATAAACTTACACATACCAGTGATATACAACTTATGTCTCATGCATATTTATTGGTCATGTGCTAATCATATGATGTACAAATGTGAGACACCATATAAGCAAGTTTTTCTCCTAAGGAAGATAACTTATAATTAAACCAACTCTTAAAAATTAAAATACATAAACGGTACGGACCCGACCCGTTAAGATCTACTACAATCCGAGATGAGCTGGTATCCAACCAAGAGTATGAAACAATTGGGCTACTCCGAGCACGGCCCGAAATCCCAAAATGTCGGTTTTAAATGGGCCGAGTCGTGCGGGCCGCCTGTTAACAACAGCAAACCCTAATTCATTAAAATCTTCTCACCCTTACCCCTGTGCAGTCTTCGTTCTCGACTTCTTCAAGCTCTCTCAAGCTCCCCCATTCTCCTGATCTCGTCTGTTACTACAAGCTCCAGGTAACTACTCTCATTCATATCTGGGTCTCTTTCTAGCTCTAACAATAAGCTAATGAGGAAATGCATAGTCTTTAATGATGATTAAAATTTTTTTACTTTTCTTGGTTTTTTTGATTCAATGCCTGAAATGCTTTATGATTTTTGTTTTGCTCGGTGAACTTCTGAAGTGGGTTTTGGAAAGAGTTCAAATATTTTTACTTAAAAATCTCTAAAGCTTTAGCTCTCGTGTGCGTGTGTTTGTTTTGTTTTGTTTTTTTTTCTGTTAATTAAAGTGAGAGTGAAAACTCTATGAATTTGCCTGATTTTGCTTTTAAGTTTGTTTAGTTTTTAGTTAGAAGTTCTACTTAGAAGTAACTGTATCATTCATTTTATCTCCTTTAAATTTGTTGTACTCACTGGTTCAATCTTTTTTTGCTGAAGTAATATAGTTTGGTTGATTAATTTTGTTAGTTATTCTTATTATTGATTAGTCTTCATGGAAGGCATTTACATTTTCATTGATAATGCATTTTCAGAGGTGAGGTGGCTTGAATTTTGGGTAAAGTTCAGGTGAGTCTTATTCGGTTTAACCATTTATTAAACAGGTTACGAGGGCAACACCACCACTCTGCAGCCATCAAGCTCTTAGTTATCCACCATGGGTGAGCTCAATGCCTCTCTGTCCCTGATCTCACACTTAGGGTTTCATTTCATTTACTTGTTTTTCATTTCTGTTACTTATATATGTTGGGATATTCAGGTAAGGTACATGGATCTTTGGCTCGTGCTGGTAAGGTGAGAGGCCAAACTCCAAAAGTGGCTAAGCAGGATAAGAAGAAGAAGCCCCGTGGACGTGCCCACAAGCGCATGCAATACAACCGCCGATTTGTCACTGCTGGTAAGTCCACCATCCTGATTGCCCTTCCAATATTTTAGGTTTATTATCTTCCAGAGATTAACTTTGGGTTTGGGAATTTATTTTTGTTAAGAAACCTATATTAGGATTTTGATGTAAAGCACTCTCTTTTGTGTGATTATTGCAGTGGTTGGCTTTGGCAAGAAGAGGGGACCCAACTCCTCCGAGAAGTAGGGAAAGCTTTGAGAGGATGAAGAGCATTTTGTATGTTAAGGAGAGGATGGGAAGCTTTCTGTAGATCAAGAAGGCTTTATTTTTGTGTTTTTTATCCAATGTATGTCATTGAACTGAATACGGGTTTGTTACTTTATGGAGATCGGAAGTGTTGGATAATGTTGGATTTGCTCTAGTTGAATTAGATGTATTGTGATGTTGTTTCTGGGTTGTTTTGCAAATGAGTACCATCCTTTCATCAAATTTGTTTACTAAATTTTGTTCGTCGAATGATGTGGCAATATTATATTTACTCAGATAGTTTCCACTCTGAAACTCATTATTTCTAATAACACATTTAATGAGTAAATTTAGTGGTCAAGTATTGTTGCAAGTTGGGGAAAATCTTTATTTACAATAATTGAAAAACAGAAGAGGACGAACTACTGACTTCCTCTGGAAATGTAAGAGTGAGAAGAGAAATGGTGGTGCCTATGGTTGAAACTTCAAGTTTTTGTATGTTAGAAGTGGATCAGAAGGTTAATATGAATTAAATTCATCATGGTGAGAGGTCCAGTAGCTTCTTTTTTGGGTCAATGGAAGGAGCTTTTGATTGTATAGGATTTGAGTCCGAGTCTGCAAAATCAAACCATTCTGTGATACAAGCATCAGCAGTACTTTTGAATCATAAGCCAAAAAGTTTAATGCGCAAACATGCAAAAACCTCTCATGGGTATTATTTAGTATCAACATGATAAAATGACATGCATCCACCATGTATATATGAATTATACAAGTAAATCGTAAACCGATGCACCAGCAATCTAAAGATTACGTTTGTAACTTCCGATCATGTATATGAAAGTATGAATTATACAAGCAAAAGTCAAAACTAATGCAGAAACAAATCTACTTGGGTTTGTGATTCTGATGCTTAAGGGCTTCAAAGCGAGCAGCAAGTGCATCGTAGTCTGGAAGATTGGGATGAACACGAGAAAATGAATCCTGCTTAACAGCTGCTGAAGGTACTGATGGTGGAGGACGCTCAGGTGGTGGATGAATGCCAGCAGGAGGCGACTCCATTTCAATTTCTTCATCACAATCTGAATCATCAAACTTTATATCTGAATGTTTTGATGGGGGGTTATAGCTGTATCTCCTATAGATGAATCTATTGTCATCTCCATGGCTATGCATTGTTTCTTCATTGCTTGTAGAACGAGACCTATCAATTCCTCGAGCTTTAGATTGATGATGCATATTCTGAGAGTCAACTGGTGCACCATCTGGCATGAACCGGCCTGTGGAATTGCTAGATAGGGTTCCAAATCCATCATTATTCACCTTATAATCAAAAGGAGGTGCTTGAGATGCCTGATTGAAGTCTTTGTTAGCCAGATGTGCAGCAGCTTGGGCGGCAGAAATTGCATCACTGGCAGATTTTGCAGCTGCCGAAGCAGCTGATGCTGTGTCTACAAAATGCATATATCCTCCTCCTCTTTCTCTACCACCACCACCACTTGTTCTGCGTAAAGAACTGAAAGTATAATAGAATAAATTAAAAAATGGTAGAGTTTAAATTACAATGAGATGAGTAAATAACCGAGTTACCTATTTTCTGGCCTTTTAGGCTGAACAGATTGGTTGTGCACAGGTAAGCTGGATGCACTAACAAAATTCCGCGGTCCTTGCTGATCAATTAAAGTAAACAGAAATCTTAAAATGAAAAATGTCTTCAATTAAACATGAGAGAGAGAGAGAGAGAGAGAGAGAGAGAGAGAGAGAGAGAGAAACACACTATAGGCTCTTCTGGAGGCTTGAGAAGCTCTTCCTCAGATTCTGTTGTATCCCATTCAATCTGGTATTCCTTGGCTATCTCCTTCATGATTTTCAACTTTACTTCACCGGTAGGAGATCTAACAGATAGCTTTTCGATCAGCTGTAAGACAGCATAAGCACTCAACAATCATTCAAAGAACCTAAAATATGAACCTACAACAGAAATCTATGGCCGGTCTAATAATAATAAAAGAAATGATATGGCAGAAAGACCATGTTTACCATGCGATTCACACCAGCATTGGGTCGTAGATCTGTAGCCGCAGATACAAAATCTTTTCCATATTTCTTCTCAAAAATATCCCTAAGTGCCGTTAGTTCTGGAATCTCAGAGCACCTTGGGGCTGCAAAGATTAAACTAGCAATTCCTTCTTTTAGATCAGCCGGGCATTCCCTGTAACAAATTTGAGCAGCATTGAATAAAGATACTCTTTAACAGCTGTGAATGCAATAAAGATTTTAGATTCTTATATCACCTTTGCTTTGCGATGATCGTAAGTCTAGCCACAACTAATTCACAGAAGAGCTCAATGATTTCATTTGCAGCCAAAACATTCTGTTCTCTTATCACATGTTCAACCTACACAACACCAGAACTCATTTGCAGTTAGTGCCAATTTCATTAACCATTTTACATAATCACAAACCCACAGCCACATGTTTCATCAGAAATTTAGAATCCATAACAATTTCAAGCAGAACTTTGGGTATTGAAGAAGGGCTACAAGCCAAGCCTTCAGTAACATGATTTCTGATATGCAAAATTATAAACCACTCAACTACCCTAAAAAAGAGCACACTAATTGGATAATGCTTACAAATTAGGTGGAACATAGCTACACGCATTCATATTTTACTTCCAAACTCCCATATTCATGAACACAAATGTGTAAATACCAAATAAAATATTTTTGGATTCACATAAAAAAAGATAAATCAAACATCCATTAGCGTAGACAGCCCTTTTAATGAATAGCCTAATTTTGTAAGATGATAGATTTTGATGAATAGCCTAAAAAAGGAAAAGAGAAATCAAACCTCCATTAACAGATGAATAGCATAAAGAACCAAGAAAAAAAAAATTTAAGACTTCAGAACTTAGACATGATAAGTACCCTGATACGCGCAGTGGCATCTTGACCAGACTTTAGGAGCAAGGCAATGTCACGCC
This sequence comes from Purshia tridentata, assembly GCA_003254885.1. NCBI lineage: Eukaryota > Viridiplantae > Streptophyta > Magnoliopsida > Rosales > Rosaceae > Purshia > Purshia tridentata. Next base: position 33,457 of record QANT01002695.1, read on the forward strand.
TCATCTGCCTCACCACCACCTGTCCCTTGTTCCTCAGCAACTTTATTCTGGCCACCGCCATCTTCGCTGCCGTTTTGCTGTTTCACCATTTATTCTCATTAAAAAAAATGCATGAAAATTCATTTAGCAAAAGACAAACTCCCCACACCCTGTTAAATTGCCGAGAAAATGCAAGCATTTAACAAAGATGTCAACTTTATCAACTTTTCACTATCGGGTCTCCATAATTCCCACTACCCACATTTTCTAGGCAACCAAACACAGGTACTAGTAAAGTAACCGAGAAAAGTTGATAGATTAAAGAGAGAGAGAGAAGAAATGTACCATTTGGAGGAGTTGAAGCCCCAGCGAAAGAGCGAGAGGCCGAGCTTGACGAGCTTCTTGGTGTGGGTTGTGGCTGCAGTGGCTACAGTCATGGTCTGAGTGAGTCCGAGAACGAAACTGAGACTCTGAGACAGACAGAGCTCTGAGGGTTTGGGTTTTGGTTGGGTATCTCTAGGGAGTATAACGGTCGACTGAGATGGAAAGCAATAAAAAAGCGATCTTTTTAGAGTATTTTGATCGAACGGTCAATCGGGGCCCACTTGATCACCGACCTATGAAAATGTCTATCAGCTTGATTTCTTGGATCCGGAGGCCCATAGACAACCGGATCTTGGATCTTTATTTACTATATGGTCCCTTTAAAGGAAAAGAGAGCCGTTGCGTTGTTTGACCCCTGGGAGAGACGTGGGTCGTGTTCCGAAGAATCCTATGTTATAGTCGGTGTGAGGCTCTGTTTTGCAACTTCTAATCTTGTAATGCCACGTGTGGTGATTGAGATCTTTTTATTATGTAATTACATTATTACACACTTTTTCTGTATATTCTTACTCAATTAATTTTATATAAGTTATTTTTTATTTTTTAATACAAATTCCAATCTCTTATCATTTACATTTGGATTGTTTGAGGAAAATTCTTTTATATAAATATCACTCAGCAAAATAGAGAGGATATTGTCAATATATCAGATATGAATCATATTAGCATATTTTTAAGGTTAAATACGATTGTAACCGGATTATCAAATTTATATTTTGATAATCTATATCTAATTAATTGCAATTGTATCGAATCTGTGATTAAAGTTTTGATGCGGATTTGTGATTTTTTTGGGTTAATTAATGCGAATTTGTGATTAGAATTGCATTAAAATGCAATCCTTTAAATAAAACGTAAGAGAATGAGATCAAATTCCGGTTCATTACCAAACTCAAGAATGACCATTAGAATTTCACAGATTTGGAATACCCCTTACAAATTTCCTCTACTAGTTTTAAGACTAATAACTAACAAAATAAGAGTTGAAAACTTGAAACAGAAAAGAATCACATAAAAATGTAATTAAGTGGAGCAACTCAATTCAAACTGTACTATACATTTAGATACATGCACACAAATGCACATTCAGAAACAAAACGGTGATCAAAAGCTATATATGCAGATCCTCTAAAATTCGGATGCCACCAATGGGAATATATATGGTACAAATGGAACTATGGGGATGTTGATGATGACCCAATAATATCCTAATTAATGAGAAAGTATGTTGAGGAGAGAAACTCTAGTGTGGATCAAAAGCCTAAATAAGCCCTCCAACCCATTTTCAAGGTCTTCTATGCTTGAATCCAAGACCTCCAATTTTCTCTGTGCTGATTGAATCTTCCCAGCTTCAACTTCTTCACTTGCATTTTGTGCAAGCAGGTTGCTAATGGCAATATCCACATTTTCCAGCTCATTCATGCTTTTCTGTTGATAATTGTCACACACTACCACCCCTTTGTGCACCAAAATTGAAACCAATGACCACCTGCTAGGCCTTAGTTTCAACAGTGGAGTGGAAAGGAATGAAATGAGTGACTGCAGAATGGAACTGGTGATCAAACTGGCCTCTCTAAGCACCCTCACCACTGCGGCCAGATGGTTGTCTAGATCCAAAGGAAAGGCTTCGTATTTGTGATCCATTTGCTTCAATGCTGCTAGAAACTGATGAGCAATTTCCTTCTTCATCTTTTTTCTGATGCATACATATGCAGTGACATTGTCTTCAAGGCTCGAATCCCCAACCTTCCTCCGGCGGAGAGCAGATTGAAGCTCTCTAACACTCTCCTTCATTGTCAAAATGGCATCCCTTGTGTTGCTACATACATCCAAGTACTTAACAGAGCCATCCAACAATTCTTCAACCCATTTCTCATTTTGGTGCAGAGCCAGTGCCTGTTGTGTCAATGGCAATTGAAGTAGATCCTTAATGCAGATGTACAGGTCTTTGAGACCGCATAGCCCTTTGCATATTGAATCTGCCCTTGATGGTGATGATGATGATGAAGATGCTGTTGTTGTTGTTGCCTCCCAGCAAGCCTTGAGCTTGTTCAACTCTTCCTCAGTTCTGAGTGTGCTGGGATGTGATCTAGCAGGCATACTAATGGATCGAACATTGTAGCGCTTGGAGGGCTTTGGAGAGAATGAACCCATTGTTGCTCGTTTCATCTTAGGAAGGAAGGCAATGCGATTTAGAGTGTGAATTGGATTGGATTCAATAAGAAGTTTGTATTGTTTTGCGTTCAAAGTCACATATTTATACCTAGGTGCACAATATGAATAAGATGTTTGGGGACCAAAAGAATCTTTGGGTCCTATTGTCAATGTGGTGAACATGTGGTGCGGTGTGGGCTGCTATCCATGGCTTGTGTGTTATGTTGTCACATCTTCCACCAACTAAACAAACAAAGCCTCCCATTTTTTTTTTTTTTTTTACCAAAAAACAAAGCCTCCCATTTAATATGACCAATAATGTTGTTATTTGGGTAAGGCGTTTCCCAAGATTGGGTTTTGTTTTGCATTTGGCATTTTCCTCCTTTCTCTTCCTTTGATGCACCACCCTCCACCGCCACATTTTGGTTATCATTAATAAGTCAAGAAGTCCATGGAGATTGGTGTCAAATTAAAGAAGTGGGGCATTCCAAAGTTCTGTGGATATGGAAGAAGCCTTGAATACATCCAGAAATCAAAAAATATCTAGAGAGATATGAAGAACCATATTTTTTAATTAATTTCGGAATTTGGTTGGAAATGGGGAGTTAACATTAAAGGTCATATATTCATATATGGGTTGCATGAGTGGCATGTCTTTATTATGTTCCCTTTGAGCCTTGCAACATGCCAAATGCCATTAAACCACATCAGTTTAAGACTTTGTTTAGTTGATTATATGATACGCCTAATATGTTTCATAGTATATATCCTCCTAGCTACTACGTACATTGACCTTCACTCACCAACAGGGTCTGCGGTCATGCATGAGATCACAGGCAGCACAGGCTTATTATGAGACCTTGCTTTTTCTCTTACAAATGGCCGAAGGTTATGATTCTGTTTGATAGCTACTTTTTGGCACATATTATTCGTGACTGAATGTGAATGCTGCCAACTGTAAAGAAGAACTTTTTCCAGGCACTTCTTCAGAACGCTTTATAAAACTTCTAGATCGATCAATGAGGCCAAATCTTACGGTTTACAGTCATTGGCACGATTATGCTTGCTTGGGAAAGAGACAAGTAGAGAAGATGAAAGATATATTCTTATCACATTAATCAGCAAACTTAATGCTACAGTAAAGGCTGATCGTCAACATAAAATAATTGAGCTTCTTTTCCCAAGTCACCTTCAGCAAGCTGCACGTGAACAACTAAAATATAGCCTTAATTCTCCCAAATTTGTACATCAAGTTTTAAAAGAAAATGAATACAGCATTTATGTCGTGGGATAAATATTCACATTCTTAATCTTTTATACTTTTTTGGGCCACACCAGTCACTTCATTGATTCTGTATAAGGATACAATTTGTCACTCCCTATGTCATTACTCAAAATTTAACAGAACAAAAGTACAGATTAATGCAGAAGAGATGGCTAGCTGAAAGTTGTGAAGTTGAAACATTACCAACATTGTTAATTTTCTCTTTATTGCCACAAGATATAGGGTGGTGTTACGCGCGCTGTAATCTGAAAATTATCTAATTATTGAGTTTAGGTACGTGTCATATCTTAACTCGAGAATTAAAGATTTTCCAAGTTGGGACATGATATGTTGACATCTTTTTCTTTTCTTTTTTTCTTTGGAAGCAAAATTTTTTGAGTAACAGTTGTATACGCCATTTCTCTCACGTCTATGTATCATGTGCTGCTCACATAAATGGAATCTACTTCCTGGTATTCATTGAAGGCTTTCACATGAAGGAACAGAGATAGGGCTGTGGGAATTAAGACAAAAGATATATTCTTGACATTTAGAATTTGATGATATCAATAAAAAGATTTAGTGGAGGACACTCCAAAGTTATTTGGGCTTAAGATTCCTAAGATTTAATGTGTAATTTTTACATAAGTAATTAATATGCAAAAAGCCTAGGAATCTCTTAGATGAAGTGAATATGATTCTTGATGGTTCAAGAAGCATTTAACCATAACTAAGCAAGATCAAGAGGATTTGGCCATCAGTAAAGAATCTGCAGAACGATTTGAGGAGCAGTGCTATTTTTCTTGAAGAATTTGAAATGTAGATATTTCATATCCTGGATTATTGATCTTCCTATTCCTAGGAAATCAAATTCTTTCTTTACAAGTTTCTTCACCCTATAATATATATGCACTATTGCTTAGACATTGTGCACATGGAATATGGAGTATGGAGTATGGAGTTCAAAGTGCTGCTGCTTAGATAAAAATCAAAAGATAATAATAAAAGGAACACCATGATGTGATTCAGAAACTTGGGGTATCAATTGTATTCATTGTATGTCTATACATAGAACAAATAATGTATCAAAAAAGTGGTAATCCCAAAGGAAATCCTAATAAAAATGTGGATGCCTTGGATTTTTGAGTCAAAAGTGGCCTAATTAATTTTGAGAACACATAATCATTGTGAGATTATGTTCAAGAGGGAGGCTCTTGTTTTGATCAAGCGCCTGAACACACTCTCCAACTCATTCTCAAGGCCTTCAATGGTGACTTCCAAAGCCTTCAATCTTTTATGAGCAGTTTGAATCTCTGCACTTGAAGCAGATGATAATAGGGTGTGCAGAGCAGAATCAACACCTTCCATCTCATGCCCATTAATGACTTCCTTCTCTTCACAAGCTATGGTTCCCTTGTGCATCAACTTTGATACCAATGACCACCTGCTTGACTTTGGCTTAGGCACTGCCAAGAACACCAAGAGGGTTTGGAAGATGGACATGTTCTTCACACAAACTTGTCTAAGAACTCTGATCACAGCAGAGAGGTGTTGGTCTTGCTCTATCAGTGATGGGGTTGCAAAATTATTGTCCATTTGCTTCAATGCTGTGATCAATTTCTTGGCATCCTTCTTCATCTTCTTTCTGAAGCAAGTGTAGTTGGTAATGCTGCTTTCAATGCTTGAGTCTCCCTTTCTCCTCCTAAGAGCAGATTGAAGAGCCTGAACATGTTCCTTGATTTGTAGCATGAAATCCCTTGTGATGCCACATATGTCCAAGAGCTTCACTGATCCATCCAACAACTCATCCATGCACTTTTCCTGTTGGTGTTGGGAGAGGAGCTGTTGGGTTGATGCCATGTGGAGAAGATCATCCACACAATCATACAACTCCTCTAGTCCACATAGAGATCTGAAAATTGAGTCTGATGTTGAAGCACAATTAGATGATGATGTTTGGAACCTGCTCAGCTCTTCTTCAACTCTAAGAGTGGTGGGGTGGGACCTTGTGGGCAAGCTGATTGATCTAACATGGATCTTAGCAGCCATGGTTGATCTTAGTTTGGTTTTGAGAAAAAGCTCAAAGTTCAGGAAGTTCTTTGCTTTTCAAAAGAGCTGATCAAGTCTGAGGTGTTTGGTCTAAGTTCTGCACAATTGTCTATATATAGGAACACACAAATGAGATGAAAGCTTAGAGAGAGAGAGCATGTGAAGGCAGAGTGGGGTTTCCTTGAGAAATGGTTACTTTGTCACTGGTGTGGGAAACATTGCAGCAATAATTGGTCATTTCTTTAAGCCTAAACGGTTAGGCATTGGGTATGAGGTGTCTCAGAATCTTGTCAATTGGTGCATTGGGTATTGGCCGTATGGCAATAGCAAAGATGAGTCATCACCAAACTTGCCTCCTCTGCTGCCACATTGCCCTTCATTTTAATGTATTAAAAATGTGGCAGAGCAGTCCTCCAATAGGTGGCCTTGTCTGGGTTGTCTCAATTGTGGAGAATGGAGCAAAAGCTTCACCACCAAAATTGCCATTAAACAAAAAGCTTCCCAAAGAGATTGAGATCCAGATCTATTGAGATTATTAAGAAAATGTAGCATATAATTATGCCCGAGAAATGCTTGGTGGTTAGAATGCCAAGATCAACATCATCATATAATTTATGGGTTTGATCTGTATTATATTGTGTGCACGAGTGGGTTGTACTATTCATGTCTCCCTTGCAATTTGGTAATGCCATTCCTAGTTTTATTGAGAGGAGGTGTTGCTTCTAATGCAGATGCGTGTTGCTACTCATTTTTTGTTACTGTGGACGTCACTGCACTAGAATTTGACATGTGGGGTTATCGCTCTCTGCCTTGCTCTCTTTTGAGTCATTGCATGCACCAAATCATTGAAGATTTGAAGTGGCATTTTCTACCGACATTAAATTTGAAATTACAGGTGGTGCTCTCTGAATGGTTCTCTCATTTGAGTCATTTGATGCACCAAATCATTGAAGGTTTGATGTGGTATTTTCTACTGAAATTAACTTTGTAATAAACAGGTGGTGCTCTCTGCTTGGCCATCTATTTTTAGTCATTTCACCAAATCATTGGAGTGGTATTCCCTATAAAAATTAACTTTATAATAGACGGTGGCGCTCTCTGCCTAAACCATTATTTTAAATGGGTAGGTACTTCTTGAGCTAGCTAGATAGGAATAGGATCGATGATTCATTAATTATGAAATTTAAGGGTGTATTGTAATTTGTACATAGCAATATAATTACAAAATTGACAATTCCCATATGATGGGTAGGTTTTGGACCAATAGCAGATGCTTATATAGTTTACCAAAAATAGCAAATGCTTAAATATCTGGGAATTGGGATGCATAATAGGTAAGCTTACTTTCCCAAACGAAAGATGTTAACTATCAATTTGAGGAGGTAATTAAATATAAAAAAAATATAAATATTTTTGTTTAATTCATGTAATTATTGTATCTGTTTAATACTATAATTAAGCGGAAGCTGAAAAATGAGTCTGACTATATATATATATACACCTAAAGTAATAGTTAAAACAGTTAAAAAAGCAACGTGGGGATACTTATTAATCTAACATATTTTTCCAACATATAATTCATTGCATGTGCATGAGCCATATATCCCCTGTGATCTAATTATAATGCCCCCTGTAAGTTTTTTGGGCAACAAATTAGGCGACAAATGACTCTTTCTTTAATCCCAAGGGGGCATGAAATGAGTGATGAGTGGGGGTTAGTTTGATAATAAATTTTGTATCATTTAATTTAAATTATATATAGAAAATTTGAGAAATTCCTTTCAAATTTATATATCTTTCATTCAAACTCACGTATTTATTTTTCATGTATACTAGTTGTCAACTCATCTACTTTCCATACATATATTTTCAGCGTTTTAAAAATTTAGATATTGTAAATCTCTTTTATGCCATCAATATTTTGTTTGATGTTTTTTTATTATATGACTTTTTATCGTTGGTAACTGATGTAATAATACTTCTGAACACATGAACAACGGGAGAGGCTCAGGGCCATTAAGTACAGCATGCATATAAACTGTTCTATTAATGTATGCCTGGTTGCATCCCCTACATGGTGATTATTGAAGAGTTCATCATTTAATCGCTAGTTGTGATTAGGAAGCTAGTGTAAATCAGCCACAATTATCTCACATCGAATATATAATTGGTCATATTTAATTACAATTTTTGGCTACTAGATGGCTGTACCATTACAAGCCATATATATATATATATATATATGCATGAATCACAGGCTCATAGTAATGAAACTGTGTCTCTGTCATGGTGATGTTGGCCGGTGTTGTTTGGAGACAAGAAGGCATTATGGCAGTAGTTGATATTCCTATACAAATATACATGCATTGGAAATTGATACCCTAATGATGAAACATTGAAACGAATACAGCTGATCGAAATTGGTGCATGTGACCAATCAAAAGCTATAAGGGAAGCAGCTACAAGCTTTGCATTGAGCACAGTGTTAATGGCATATATGCGTGCATCACATGCTACCTCATTGTATATCCGTGAGGACATGATTCTTGTTGTCTCTAGCTTGCTGCTACTTTTCTTCATAATGGAGCAGTACATTGTCTTTACAATGCATCTGAAAAAATTCTTTCTCTTTCAAACACACACACATATCTCGACATTTATTGTTCTTCAACAGTGATAATTAAATATTGTTTTTTCCCATAGAATGAATAAATTAATATATATGCATATTTATATATATGTTCTTAGGTGAAATATTCTCTGATTAAATATTGTTTTTTCCCATAGAATGAATAAATTTATATATATGTTCTTAGGTGAAATATTCTCTGAGTGGGCAGAATGGCATTATATAGTATATGCCATGCAGAATCTGAAGTCAGGGAGAGGTCCATGTACGTTGTCTAGAGGCATAGTCTATACTAGCTTAATTATCACATGCCATATGCAGACAGGCTTTGATTAATACTGTTTTTAGCACACACAAAAAAAAATACATATAAAGGTTTAATAATGATTAATGACGATCAAGTTGCGGTCTGTCCAACGGCTCAGCGAAAATGAGGGACAACGTCAACATGTGGATAATGGCCTTATAATTGCTAATCAAATTTATTAGAGTGAATTAAGAGATCGAGATTGAAATTAAGACTCAAAATACTTTTCAAAAGAAATAATTAGGAATGAATACTAACACACATGCATGCAAATGGTCGATGCTTTCATCTTTAAAAAATTGAGGTTCATTAACAATGTATTAATTTCATTAAGAAGCAAAATGCCAATAATTATAATAAGTACAAGCAAAAATATGTTGTTTGTTTCGTTTTGTTTGACTTTTATGATAGAATAGCTTTATTTAATTTTCCCACCATAATATTAAATTTATTTTTAATGCTTTTTCTGTTGCTGGCAGTAGCATTATTTAAGAATTTAATTAGGAACTAGTAACCCACTTGATCATTCTTGTCATGCCTTTAATATGGCTTTATAGAATATTATATTAATTAAGAAAAAGGCATGTAATAGACATTATTAATTATCAGCCATAACATCCAACTTATATAATTTGATGGTCACATCGGCCAGAAAAGAAAATAGTTTTAATGGCCTTTTTAATCAATTTTTGAACTTTATTATAACTTTCATGATCTCATTTCATAAGGCACTAATGACTATTATTGCGATGATAAGAAAGTATATTAAATAAAGCTTATAATTAAGCCCATTATCGATCTAAACTAATTAAACATTCAAAACATGCAGGAAGTCTTATAGCAGACTGTTATGCATTCATCAATAGACCCATCTTCTCATCTATTGCTTTGTTTTCTTGTGCAAATACATATAATGGGTTTTAACTTTTAATTAATTAGTTAAGTCCTCTTTTGCTCTTTTTAGCTTTTTGGGCCCCATTACCGTACAGAGCTCATTACCTTAACCACCCCCCAAAGACCTATTGATGAGCAATGAGCTAATGAGACCATGAGAGCATCATGGTCATCATCATCATCAATCCATGAGTTGCATGTGGAGCGACCATGTTCACAAAAAAAGCACAAGCATGATGCATGGTTATCATTTTATAATTCTTAGGCAATATGATCATTTATATATTCATCAACGTGCCTCCAATAATGTTTGCGCACCATATATCATCATGCTATGGCATAGTCATAGTGGATTAATTTTGTCCTATTCGCATAGGTTTTTTGGGTCAGCAAGAATCAATTTAGATCTTTATGAGACAAGTGTGTATGCTCAAATATTATTATATATAGGAGCTATAGTTCTATTTCTATAAAGTATAGCCCTCAATCATTGAATGGTTTTTATAGAGACAATGGGTAAACATTAGGTTGATAATATTCGTTGGTCCAAATCACTTTGAGCTACATTAATCCCATGTCATGAAAAAAAAAATTATTTGGGAGTTATTCGCTTTTTGTTTATTTTTTATTTTTATGTGTAGGTTATTATCTTTTTCTTTTTAACCAGGAGAGAGAGGGAAGGAGTCGAATCTCATCCAACATTATAAAGAGAAATACTATCAAATCAATAACCTGTTAGAGTGTATATCAGACCAAAAACATTACATGTTATTAGTATTTATTAAAGTTTGGCTCATTAATTGGCATTTCATAGAGTCCATATTGCAGGTGATCTTCGTAAAATTCAATTATGATCTAATAATGTCATGATCCCGTCAAATTCAATGTTAACAAAATTCAAACTTAATCTATGGTTGGGCTCAAAATGAATGCTCTGTGATCTATGTACTTATAGATAATACATAATTCCAATAGCACAAACCAATTCAATCTTACAGAATATGATTTCAACAAGATGATTTCCATCATACAATGATCTAAGAACACAGATTAAGTTGAAAAGAATTATATGTGTTCAGTTTGATTATAAGAATTCCTAATAATTGTACAAAATGGTTCTTGAACATGGTCCAATCCTGTAAAATTTGGATTTCATGACTGACTAAGTGACTAGTACTGGTCAGTACTAGAGATTTCTAAGCTGGTGTAAGAAGATTAAGCAGAGACACTCTATGCTGCAATAGGCATCTGAACAGTCTTTCCAATCCAGCATCAAGCACAATTATGATACCATCCAGAGTCTCTAATCTCCACTGCACCATCTGCACATCAGTTTTGGCATTACTTTTGTGAATATTGTGACCATGGAGTGAGCAGAGAGCAACATCAACACTTCCCACTTCATTGTAAATCTTTTGGCCTTTCTCTGTTGCTGATGCCAATTTCACAGCCACCAATTTTGATATCATTGACCACTTTGTGTTGGTCACTGGCATGGATAGAAACACAAATAGGGACTGAAAGATAGAATTTGTAACAGCACTTAATTCTCTCAACACTTCAAGCACCATATGTGCAATGTAGTCTGCATCCAAGAGATGGAAAGACCCAATATTGCTTTCCATTTTCTTCAATGCCCTGAGGCTCTTTGCAATGTTCTTCTTTGCCTTTTTTCTGAAGCAAATGTAAGCATGAATGTTGTTTTCAATGCTCGAATCTCCGTTGTGATGCCTCCGGCGCAATGCGGATTGAAGGTTTTGGACATGTTCCTGCATTGTCAAGAGTAGGTCTCTTGCATTGCCACATGAGTCTAGCAACCCAACTGACCCATCAAGTGCCTCTTCCACTAGTGCTTTAGATTGTTGATGGTTAAGAACTTGTTGGGTCAGTGGAGAGTGAACAAGTTTCTCAATGCAATTGTACAACTCTGCAAGCCCAGACAAGCCCACTAGAAGAGACTCACTCCCTAGAGGACTTGATGAACTTCCCTCATATGAAAATCTCCAAGTCTTTAGCTTGTTTAACTCTGATTCAATCTTTTGGGAATTGGGGTGTAGCCTAGATGGTAAGCTAATGGACCTCACAGGTTGAGCCATCTTTAATTAATTGCAAGCTCAAAATGCTAAGCAAAAGTCTGAAAAATCACACAACTGAAAGTGATTTTGTGCAACCCCAACTCTCAAAATGCTATATATAACATATAAACATCATTATGAGCATTACTTGATGGTCTTTTCTTTTGACTCTTTGCATGCCAGCGCTGTACGGTCTGCAATCTGCATGTGATACAATCTGGGTCACCCTAAATTTTGAAGATCTTGTAGCAAATTTGGTCAACAACTTGCAAATTCTGTATCCTTCTTTACTCGTATAAAAATTTATATCTTTGATTAATTTTTGGCTGTGACAAACAACACGTACAGGCCGTACTAGCCTCCTTGCCTCCTTGCCTCCCCATTCCATAATGACCAGTACCATCCTCTCAAATCAGAATTCAATCATATTGGTTTGAATTGTTTATCAACATTCAAGGCTGGCAGTGCATGGTGGTCTGTTTTAAGAGGAACCAAAAAAGGCATCTGGGTGAAAATAAAAGGAAAACGACAATAACTGTGACAAGATTTAGCAAAAATCTAGACCCTAAAACCAAGAATCTAGGCTTGGGATTGAAGTAATTACAAGGTTCATGTAACCAAAATGGTCTGGTTCCAAATTCATTCACAAATAGGAGATATATCTAATTATCTTATCTCAAATTGGCATTGATTCCGTATAAAATGTGTACCCTATGGCATTTTAGGTGGGAGGTAGAAGAAGACCCTTTTGTTTATTCAGACAATGGGACACTTTTTTAATGACCGTTTATTCCCAAAACCAAACATTTATAATTAAGCATTTTTGATGGGGAGAGGGGCGGCAGCTTGTTGGCAGTTGGTGACACAAAAAAGCCTAATCCTCAGGAATGCCCACATTTTTTATCACATGCCCTTTGCATAACCATGTTGGCAGGACGCAAACTTAGCACAACATTAAATCAAAGACAGAGTAATGCTTCTACACTCGTTTCAAAACCTTTCTTTCTTTTTTTCTTCATGACTTTTCGTATCACATTCCCTAATTGATGCTTTATTTAGAGCACCCTTTTTCTACTCTTGCCTAATTGTTTTCACTGAATAAAACATGCCATTTTTCTTTGGACTCAAACCAATTTATTCATGTATAAGTTGGCTCCAAGTTTCTCTTAATGACCAATTCCTTGAAACTAATAAGAATGAAATGGCGAGAAACATAGCGGACAGAGCAGAGAAAGAAATCAACAGAGGAAAAGTATATCTGTAATGGATGCCCATGTCCACTTATGTGTTGGGGGCTCCCAGCCTAGTGAGATTATAGGGTTCATCTGTAACTAGGAATTAAATAGAAACATATTATATATATTTACCAACAATGATTAGACAATTAGAAAAAATTTACAATAATGATATCCCATTTATTTGATGTTCAAGTCAGAACAGACAAATATCATTTGGGAATCCAAACAAATTGTTATACTTGAATCTTGTTCCTAAATGACCAGATGAATACAAAATGGCATTGGGGACCCGATGAATTTTATTTGGGAATCCAAACAAATTGGTAGACTTGAATCTGATGCCATTGGGACCATGGTGATTTAGTTAGGGGGCAATTTGCGTAGAGTAGAACTTTTGTCTGGATGGTGAATACAAAATGGCAGAAATTGAGCTTCCAAAAGTCATTAATGCCAATCAGTTAATCTGATTCCACTAGATGCTCAAACTGCTCCTGTATCATTTGGCCAGATGTATCCGACGGCTTCATGTCCAGGGCCTTCCATCTGGGGATTTTGTTATCATTGCAGTTCATCAGAAATTTGTTGGACCTGAGGGCAGATAATTGTAGGAGTGCTCATATCTACAATGCTTCACCAAGGATGATTCTTGACAACTCAAACAACCTACAACAGGCCTGTAACGAAACTGGTGACCCACAATGACAAGAAGCGTTTCAAGTAGTGCAATGATAGAACTCCTACAATAGAAAAAGAAAAATTACATTCACGTAAACAGCCTTATTACACATACAATAAAAGCACAAGTAGTGGAAAACTACATAACCATCATGATTGGACATCATGTACAGATAAGCATTGATGTAAAAAAGACTACTGTTTCAGATCATATCAGGGCAAGATGGTTCAAATTACACTTGTGTCACAATGGTAAGCATTTGGAGATGATACGCATAACCTAAGTATTCCAGTTTAACATAATCTAAAATATGTAAAGAGAGAGCATAAAATCTGCGTAGCAGTAAGTTTGGCATAACTCAGAGCCACAAATCTGTACATTTGCAAGTGTGCCGAAGGGAAAAAAAAAAAAAAACATATTTCAATTACACAACACTCACATATTTGCACTATCTTTTTGCAAGTAAACAATTAAAAAACACAACCAGATTAGTGGTATCTGTTTAACCTTGATAATCACAGTTTTCACTTAAACTGAGATAAACAAGCTTAAATGTTACTGAAAACCACTAAGCTGAAACCACAACACAATCCAAGCTTTGTTAAATTCATAAATTGAGAAAAATCAGTGTCCACCTTTGCCAATATGGGCATTGATAAATTTCAGTGTGCCATCTTGAGTTACCGAGATAAAATCAATCATGGAACATTTAATACGTGCTAGAATCTGTGGAGAAAATATAATTTTACTATAAAATAGACAAAATACCAGTTAGGTAGCGTGGCCTTGTTCCCTTGCTTTCTTAAGCGACTTAAGTGTACTTTCCAAAGTCAAGTAAGCAGAAACTTCTGTTAAACTCTTACTCTCAACAGCATAATCAAACACTCCATAAGCATCTGCAACCCTACCATTCCTACAAAGTGCCCTCACAAGTGTAGCATAAGAAGCCGTATCAAGCTTCATTCCACCTTCTTTCATCACCCCATACAATTCTATCCCTTTCTCTAACAACCTTGCTTTACACAATCCATGAAGCAACGTGTTATATGTGCAAAAGTTTGGGCTGCATCCCCGCGCTTGCATCTCTTCCAATAACCCCAATGCACCCAAGACATCCCCCTTCCGACACATTCCATTCATCAACGAAGTGTATGTCACTGTGTCTGGCAAATGACCCATTTCCACCATGATCTGCAAATACTTCTGAGCCTCCTTAACTCGCCCGGATTTTGATAACCCAAAAATCAAAGTATTATAAGTTACAAGATCAGGCTCCACACCATTCTCCTCCATTTTCTTCAAAACCTGAAGTGCCTCATTTCCCATACTCAACATACAATAACCTTTCATAATTGTATTGTAAACATAGCAATCAGGCTTAAAGCCCTCCTCAGCCAACATACCCACTAACCGAGTAGCCTCACGTAAATTCTTGCTATTAGATACATTGTCAATCAAAATTGTATAAGTGATAAGATCAGGCTTCAAGTTAAAAGAACTTCTCATATCACCAATAAAATTATAAACAGTATTCAAAGCTCTTGATTTGCAGAGACACTTAACAAGAAAATTGTAAGTATAAGTATCCGGTACCACATTTTTCAGTGACATTTCCTTCACTAAATCAACGGCATGGTCAACATGACCCGCCAAACACAGCGACCGGACTGCAATATCGGTGGTAACCTTATCTGGGTTGAAGCCATTGGTGAGCATAAAGTTGAGGACTTGGTGTACGGAACTGAGGTTCTGGTCAGGAGCTTTGCAGGACTGGGAGAGCAATATGTGGTAGGTTGAGCGGTCTGGTGAGAATGGAGGGTGGGTTTTGACCATGTGATTGAAGAAAGAGATGGAGTCATTGACGGTGGAGATTGAAGCATAGGATTGGAGGAGGGCGTTGTGGACGCGAAGGTCAAATGGGGTTTTTGTGGTGGTAACTATGGAGTTGAAGACCTTCTTGGCTTCTGAGAGGTTTGGGGAGTTGAAGGGGTTTCTGAGGGTTGGTTGTTGTTGTTGGGTTTTCTTGGAAATTTGGGGTGGGGATTTCTTGGGAAAGTGATGGGGTTTTTGAGATGGAGATGGAGATGGAGACTTTTGTGGGACTAGAGAAGTTGGCTTTCTGATTACTGCAGTTGAAACTGATGAGCGCAGTGATGGTGGGATCTTTCCCATTTCTTCTTCTTCGTTAGTGGTAGCTCTCTGTGTTGCTGCAGGTGTTAGGGTTTTTGCAGGGTTTCAGATTGGAAAATTCAGAATTTGGGAATTGTGGGGTGTTGAAATGGGTCATGGACGCCTGGTAAGTTAGTAGGTTTGGTTAGTGATAGTTTGGGCCAGGCCTTGGGCCCTGGTATGCATGGCTCAAAATGAAAGGTGTCTTTTTTGTGGTGGGAATCAAGCAAGGCCTTTTCTATATACACACACTGATTTAATCAATGCATCTAGTATCCAACAAGATTATGTGTGGAGTTAATCATTTCCATCCCGAATTTTGTTAAGCCTGAACCACTATGAAGTATTGATTAAATCAAGTATATTGTGAATTTCATAATAATTACTCATTATAAAGGCGTAAACGACTAACACTAGCATTTTTCTTTCATTATTTAAGCTTTATTTTAAACTTATACAATCATTACATAATTAGTTATTATGAAATGAGCGTTATATACACCTGTTACAAATAGAATAATTTCTCATTCCAGTTAGTGCATGGTTAGCGTAGGTTTGCAGAGGAAATGAAGCTCAATCTTGTTATTCCATTAATATATATCAAAAAGCCTTCTTTCTTAAATAGAATTTAGAAAGCAAGAAATTTCCTAATGCATAGGATTATTGCCTTTATTTATTATTGGAAGCTGTAAAACAAAACATTTGGTACAACTATATATATCTTTTGGACCATGGCATTTTTAGGCAAATGGCTTTTGATTATAGCAATCTAAGTTGTCCCCAGGACTCACACCCAATATATCACAGTGCCTCTGGTAGAACCCGATCCGATCAGCCACCCTATCATCTGGGCCATGCCCACATTCAAGCCCACCATTGATTATGTTTGTGATCACACCATACCCAGGAACCCGACCCGCCGATCTGTCTGCATCAGATGGGTTCCAACTGCCAACGATGACATTGTGACTTGATGGTTTGTTTGCCTGTTGGGTCATCCAGAACCATATAGCTGTCTTGATGGTTTGTTTGCTTCACCCGCTTGAGCGTAGTTGTAGTTGCTATATAAGAAATTCAACAAATTATTGTCAGAAATATTCAAGATATTAACCAAGACATTATGGATCAAGACGCCACTACCACAGGTCCAAATTAAGTTTACTCATAAATAGTTCATCAATTAAGCTGGTAAATATAGGGGGAATGCTAATTATGAACGAATAAGTGACTATTTTCTTAGACCGCATTATGTACGTGACATGTGACAGGTTGATAAAATTCACATGTTATGTTAATTATTATGAGGAATTACTAATTGAAGCACAATTAGTGACATAAAAATCTGAGTTTTTGTTGTTGTGTTGAAGGAGAGAACGTCTTACTGAGTGAGTTGAATTGGTCCTCTGCCATAGTATTTTTTACCAGCAGCGCATGGATATTGGGTTGATGAACAATACACATCCTGGTTATTTTCCGCGATAAAGCAATAACCCCATGCTTAAGGACCATCTGGTGCACTTGCCCATCCTCCTACATATGTATATAAATTTTATAGAAAAGCAACCACAAAATTAATGATCATATAGAGGCTGCAGTTAATTGATTCATATATCATGAAATTTATTAAACAAACATGAACAATTAATTAATTGATGACTACTAACCAGTGGTCTCATGAGAGGTTTGAGCCAAGAAAGCAGCAAGCTCCCTTCTGCGTGTGGTCACATCCTTTGTTTTGCCAAACTTTTTAAAAGACCGAGCAGCAGCAATGAAAGCATCGTATTTGTAAAACCCATTACTCGGGCAGCGCTCATCATTTCGATACTTAAGCATTTCATCGAAAAAAGATGAGTTAATGAGGCTGCTAACATCGTTGCCATCGTCGCCGCCGCTTGGGGAGGGGGAACCACCACATTGGCTTTGGCAACCAGTTCCGCAGTAGGTGCTTTCGGTGCCACACCAGCCATATTGGCTACAACATTGTTCATTTGGACACACAGCACCACCAGCTTGCTTCCCACATTGTTCTGCAATAGAGCTCCCTAGCAACAAAGTTAGGGACACAATGAAAAGGGTGCATAGGTACAACTTCATTTTTACTCAAACTGTTGGAATATATATGAGATGGTGGTGTTTAAGGGTGTATATATATAGACATATAGTGCGGTGTCGGGGTGCTCTTCTTTCACCATTTTCTTTAAAATGGGTTGTTAATTGGATCAAGTAAAGTTTCATATTGAAGATGCAGATGGAGATAATTTCACAAAGGTTTTATTTTAGTGACGTTGAATTTGTTAAACCCAAAGAATAGCTTAGCTCAAGTTATGCTACAATAATATACACCAAATTATATCAAATATTAAATTAGAAAACCCCTTTCAGATCTAATAATTATTCTATTAAAACTCGATCATTTTATTTTCTTTCCATGTGTTAACATCTTTGATTATATGCCAACTATGTTATTTTTTCATTCTAGGAATGATAAGTGAACCCTATAGATTTTTGGAGATTCCCAAAATATTCTAAAGGCCATTCATAGCTGTATTTGAACACGAGTTGACTTTTGACAAAAAAAATACAAGTTGACTTTTTGTGTTTGTAGAAAAACTTTTTTTTTCATTATATCTTGGTAATTGATCATTGATGTTGTAATCTTTAAACATTTTTTATATTTTAATAATAAAATGTATATTTAAGTCACCATTTATTTTGCATGATATTCTCCATATATTTTATATATAAACCTTGGGAATGCTTAGATGCTTATACATAATTTATTTATATTAAATGCTTAAACATAATTGATCGTATATCAAGTGCTTATATAATTTACTTACATGATCCAATGCTTATGCATGTTTAAGACTTTAAGTCACCAAAATTAAATAATTAAAAGTTTATACATATTTCACATTTTCACCTATATGAAATAATTACACATGATTTATTTTCATGAAATGCTTATATATATATATATTTGTATGATATACATAAATAATTAATAGTAAGTTAAGTCCTACTACCAAACCATTAAGATACTTGATAAAAATTATATTAAGATACCTAAAGGACATTATGTGCGCGTAAAGTGCATCCATTAACGTAAATTAGGTCGTCAAGCACTTAGCAACTGCATTTTTTTTTTTTACTTGAATTTTAATA
>QANT01002701.1:0-20625 GCA_003254885.1 Purshia tridentata
GCGTTAATGTACTTGTTTGTTTTCCAAAAAAAAAACTTGCATGTCCCTGTTATAAGGGACGTGGCATGAGAGAGAGAGAGAGAGAGAGAGAGAGACGTTTGATCTGCACTTGTATAGCAAGTAATGTAATGATTTAAAATGAGAGATGAAAGCGAGTTTCATGATGTATGATTCTCAAACAATGGTCAAACTAAAGTACAACACGTAATCACGTAATCAAGGTTCTATACACAATTACAACAAGTGAACTACGTTGTTGTTTAGTTGCCAGACAAACCAGAGTAAGAGCTAAAATCTTCTTACATATGACAACTGGAAGGTGATGACTAATGGAGGGAGCTTAAGCTTTAATGGCATGGACTGCCTTCAGCCTCCATCAAATTTTTCGTAGAAATGCTACCACCTCACGAGGAACACATTCCATAGCAAATGTCATTACAAAGATCCTTCGGGAATGCATCATGCTGGATGTGCCCGGACCCCTCAAGGAATCATATTTGAGCAATACTCATTTACTTGATCGGGGTCTATCTAACTCGTCTCTCTTTTTCAAACATCAATTTCCTTAAGATCATAACTATCTTATCTAAAATCCCATCATTTTGTTCCAGATACTTTTCAGCTGCATGGTCATTACTAAAAACCTTTCGTCCTATGAGGTATTTGCTTCCTTCTTTTGCGATGACGCCATGTTCACAAGCCAACTGCAATACCTCAGATTCACGCCACAAACCTCTTCCAAACTGTATCCCTAGATCAGCCTTCTTATTTGCAGGTGCTAATTTATTTTTCACTACTTGCACAGAAATCCCAAGACCAGTAACCTAAAAACAAGTTGAAATTTATGCTATGATAAAAGAATGGAATTCCTCAGAAGGAAACAGTTGAAAATCCAGTAACAAAACTGTTAAGGGAAGAGTAAATTGAAAAACTGAAATATCTGTTGGTCAATATAGAAAATTATAAACAATAAATTGAGCATCCATACAGTGTACCTATTCTATTTATGGCAATGCAAATGCAACAAGCACCCTACAAAATGCTTTAAGGAACTTCCCCACCACATTTTAAGTAGATCGACCTAAAACCCACAATAAGCAATAGTATTTGTGATACATTACTGAAGTTTTCAAGCGGAAAGCTCTGGAAGTGTCACTAATGGACATTTACCTACTGACGGTACCAAGATCCCTTGGCACAGTTTTCAGTCCAGAACAAAATATTGCAGCCACTAAAATTCATGGCCAAAAGTATGCTTCAATTGCAAAAGCAACGTTTAAGTCTCTTTGCAGCTGTATTGCTTTGTATATATTGTCCTCTGGTTTTGGGGCTGGTCCTTTAAGGACTAGCTTTTTCCTTTTCCATCAGTTTTCTTACTCTATTAATTTATTGTCTGACATTATGAAATAATTATATAAATTGCAGACAACTATTAGTTAGTCTAAACAAATATGACCAACATATTTTCTCAAAGCAGCTATATGACTGATCCAAAGTGAAAAACAGCATGAAACTAAAGAAAAGTAGCATTATTTACAGCAGAAACATGAATAATTTCTCAGAAGAACAGCATATGTGTGCTTCTCTTAATAAATTAATAAAGGGTTACCTTGTCCTCAGTCTTAAGCAAATGTGTTCTTTTTATTCTCAATCGCATTGCTGCATAGAATCTCAAGGCATTTCCACCACAAGTGGCCTCATCCATTAGTCCAAAACCTTTCCCTGAGTTTGGACTTGATCTAACCTGGATACAAAAGATAATTATTATGCGTCATTTCTCTTTACTGTAGCTTATGGCATACGATTTATAACAGACAATATATAGGTTAAAGTGTTTCAGTAGGGTTGCTATAACCTGATTAATAAAGACAATAAGAGTTCGAGAATAGGACAAGGAAGAATGTATTTTCCGTAGTGCTTGGGTCATTATTTTTGACTGTGCATCTGGGTATGCACCACCAATTACAACATCAAGTTCGCATTGTGGGACCAGGGCAGCTACCTGAAAAAACAAAGCACACCGGGCAGTATTAAATGATTAATTGCTTTATCATCAAAAAAATAAAAATGTTCAAAGTCATCATCTATATCCATGAAAACACAGGAGCATAAATTCATCAGATTAAAGAAAAGGAAAGGGCAGGTCCAATTATGAATACTCTCAGTTCCGTTCAAAAGAAAACTCACTTGACTTTTCCTTCTATATTTTATTAGTTATCAGGCCAGATAATTTCAGTTTCCAGTTTTGCCAATCACACCAAAGGTATACTTCATTTAAAATACAACACAAATACCATGACAGTATCACAATTATTAAGGTTCATAACTTCATAACATCAATTTTCCAATACAGGTTCCTCCTCAGAGTGCTGAGTACAGCAAAAGTTCCTCAAATAAAAAATGCAGTTACCAACGCCACTACTATATGTATGTATAGATATGCTCATATGTATGTGTTTGTGGACTAAGACATGTATGTATAGATATGTTTGTATGTATCTGTTTGTGGAGAACACAAAGATTGGTGTTGGAGAACAGGTTGTTATGTCTTTTCACCAAGGACAATGAAAAGCAAAAGGATGGCAGCCAAGTTGGTAAAAGACATCCAAAATACCCAATCTCAACAAAGAGTAAAAATCAAAAGAAGCAATTTTCCAATGAATAACACCACAATCATGTACAAGTGTTAAACACTTACACTATCAACCACAATTACATCCAAAGAGCCACTTTTAGTCAGAGTGTCAACCACATTCATCACATTTTCAGCAGAATTGGGATGTGAAATAAGAAGGTTTTCTGTGTTTACACCCATTGATTCAGCAAGTGAAGGGTCCATGGCGTTCTCTATATCAAGATATGCACAATATCCTGCCAAAATGAGACTCTAGTAAAGCAATTATAATAGTAAACTGAAAAGAGATGCAATGTGGAAAGATGTAGTCACTCCATTGGAATTAAACAAATGAATAGCATGAATATCTGATATGATCAGCACAAGTCATAAGAACCAAAAAATTAAAATAACCGAGATGTAGCTCAGTTGCCCAAACGATAATTAACAATAACCATGTCTTATATTGTTTTCTTTTGTGGTTTGTAAAAAACTCATACCTACAAACATTTCAATTGTCCTTAAAATACTTGTACTTCACCGCAATGAGAGAACTAGAAGAAACATTTTCTATCCTACTCATACGAGATTTATCTCACAAGGCAACAAGGATGAGAAAATATGAAGGCTCACTAACAGAGAGAGAGAGAGAACCTTTTCAACATTCCATGATTAAAGTTACAACTCTTCATAGTATGATGTACACATTACCAACTGCTTTGTTGCACCAACTGGTTTCAGTAAACTCTAAAGGTTCAACTTTAAAAGGTCCGTACCAGACCACATTAAAACTCTCTGTATGTGATTTTCTTTGAAGCATTTTGGGTTAAATGGTGATTTTTGTTAATATTAAATGGACCTAGTGGGGGGAGGTTGAAGGAGTGGAGCAGATCACTGGTCTTTTATGTTTTAAGACACATTCATTACAAACTCTTTATATTACTGAGCACCAAGCTCTTGAACTGCCATCAGCAATTTATTGAGAGGTGCGATTGCCCCTATGACACGTATGTATTTGCTCCTGGGAAGAGAACTTGAAAGATATGAAAAGAAACTGAAAAATAAAAAGATATCACAAAGTCAGGTTCAACATTTCTTAGCAGGTAGAAGAAAGAATTTACTAGAGTTACCAACAATTACCATTTGATGCTAGAGAGAGATAAATAAAAACAGAAAAATACTGAATATTGTTCCTGGCAACCTAGTATGGATGGCTCAAATTTTCAATCTATCGTACATAGGAAACATGCTGGTTGGAATGTCCATGTTCAGAAATGGGAATCTTTGAGGTTTTGCAGGATTGACTGGTCATATGACTCCGGACCCTGATGGCTTTAATATGAAACTATTCAAAGTTTTTTGGGGTGCTCTTAATGGTGATAATATGACAGCGTGCCAGGAATTCTTTAAGACCTTCATTCTTTAGTAAAAAGTTTTAGTACCTCCATTCCTCGTATCCGAAATAAATTGGGATCTTCTCTTAATGGTTTCAGACCTTACTCAAATTTTAGGTTACCATCATACTTTTCTGAGGAATACTCCCAACAGTTTGCATACTTATCTTTTTAATCTCAATTCCCATGACTTTAAAAGTGTTGAAGAGACTTCAAAAGTTGTAAAGTAATTCTATGGGATGACTCAGGGGATGATTCTAAATTCCACTAGCAAGATGGGACAAGGTGTGTTCTTTGGTTAATTTCAGGGGTTTGGGTATTAGAAGGTTGCATACTTTTAATGTTTCTCTTTTGGATTTTCTTAGGAGGGTGATTATTTATGGAAACAGGATGTTTCTGGTAAATCTGGTGTTGGTTATGGTGTTTGGGAGATTTGAATTGGTGTCGTATATCATATATGAAGCAACTGTATTCTTAAATTGAAGTCCTATATCATATTCTTTTTTTGCATTGTATGTTGCTTGGGAGTTTTGGTCTTTTGTTGTTCATTTCACTGGTGTTGTCTGGGAGATGCCTGATTTGCTGGTGGATTCTCTGTTGGATTGGAGCTTGTGATTACTCAGTAAGCATCATAGTAGCTCTACTTGGAAGGTTATTACTCACTGTATTATGTGGTGTGTCTATGGAGGGAAATGGGTAGTAGATCTTTTGACTTTTGACGATTGTGATTATATAGTCCAACTAAAAGTCTATTTTCCTCATTCCTTAATCAGTGGATCTCAGTTTTCAATCCCTGTTTTTTGTTCCTTTCTCTTTTGTAGAACTTTATTTATTTATATGATATATATATACAGAAAAATTAGAAGATACATATGTAAAGTGGGTAATCAGAGTTCTACAAAAATGAGTAAAAGGATATCTCCTGCTTTCCCTATCATACTAAGTTAGTGCATACTTATTGAAAACAGTTACTATGTAAGGAATTAGACAACAAAGAGATACACACCTCCAAGCTTTTGAGCTTCCTTGATGATGTGAAGTGCAAGTGTGGTCTTTCCAGATGCTTCTTGCCCGTAAATTTCAACAATTCTTCCCTGCACAGGGCAATGTACATGTCTCACTATAGTTGTAAACATGACACAAATTTATCTGTTTGCAGCTAAAAAAATCAACTGAATTCAATACACCAGTGTTTGAAATCATTAGTTACCAGTCTCTTATCGTCGTACAAAGGTCTAGATCAAATTCCACCATCATCAGAGCATTTCCAGGTTAGAGTGGGTTAAGGGATATCCCGAAGAAAACATTCATCAAGAAGTAATGACTGCCCAATTAATTACCTTTGGTAAACCTCCAATCCCAAGAGCTAAATCAAGCTTCAAGGAGCCAGTGGAGATGACAGGTGCGCGTCTGGAGCGAAAAAACCGCTGCAAAGACATCATAGATTCGCGACCAAAATCGCCAGAAAGCCGTGAGAGAGCCAAGTGTAGTGCAGCATCCTTCTCTCTTGTTTTGGAATCATTATTATCATCATAATCCAGTGCATCATATTCAGCTGCAAACAATGTATAACATTAACATTTTGTACTAATCACAAGCTCTAAAGGCGAACTTAAGCAATGTAAAATTTACCCATACAAGTAGTGGATTGTCTTCTTCCTCTCTGGGACTGAAACACCAAAATAATGATAATTAAAAAATTAAAAAAAATATATAATAGTATTAATATGTGCTATTGCACTTGAAGAAGACAATGTGAAACAGAGAGAGAGAGAAAGAGACCTGGTGGAAAGAGCAGAGTAGAGAGGAGAGGCGAGGTTGCTTGATGACAGGGAGACCAAGACGCTGTGCAAGTGGAGGACGGAAGAGTAAACCCATTTCTTGAATTAATGTGGATTGGGGATTTCAAATTGGAAGAGAAGATTTTGAGGGTTGTAGGGTTTTGGGGGTTTTGGGGGTTTTTTTTTTTTTTGGGTGTTACAGGGTTTTAGGGTTTTTGAGTTCNGTGTTACAGGGTTTTAGGTTTTTTGAGTTCTCAGTACTTCTCACTCTTCAGTGAAGGTGTGGCGCCAATTTTGTTTTTGGTTGAATTGGGGCCGAAGCCCAACAGAAAGACAAGCAGCCATCCTGGGCCACACACTCTGCTCTCTTCACTCAACTCTCAACTTCCCCGATCTGCACTACACAAATTGTTCGTCTCTACTGTCGCAAGTGATTTTTGTGTTTTTGGGTACTCTTGCACTTGTACCCCCTCGTTTTTCTTCCAATTCGCTAATTAATTCTTTGCTTTTTCTAGTGCATTTTATTCCTCTCTTTTTTTTAACTAATTTAAAGATGAGGTATTTAAATTGAAAGAATTTTTTTTTTTTTTTAATCTGGTGAGGAGGAGGGATTCGAACTTGGGACTTCTCCTAATATTGGAAAGAAATCTTTTTAAACAATATTAAATAATAGAAACTCTACTGTCGCAAGTGATTTTTGTGTTTTTGGGTGCTCTTGCACTTGTACCCCCTCGTTTTTCTTCCAATTCGCTAATTAATTCTTTGCTTTTCTAGTGCATTTTATTCCTCTCTTTTTTTTCACTAATTTAAAGATGAGGTATTTAAATTGAAAGAATTTTTTTTTTTTTTAATCTGGTGAGGAGGGATTCGAACTTGGGACTTCTCCTAATATTGAAAAGAAATCTTTTTAAACAATATTAAATAATAGAATTTGAAAAGATAATAGTGCGAAAATTTGTAAATGTACTTATTCAGTTACTTAAAGCGTAATAGGATTTAAATATACAAATTCCAAGATTTTGTATTCCCCATCCCGAGTTTATGGTCCAAGGACCTAAGTTTGAGTCCTATGTTTTGGATCTTAGGTACCAAAGTCGATGTCTTAAATCTAGAGTCTCAATCTAAGGTTCGAATTTAAAGTTACAAGTTCCGCAAAGATTTTGTATTCCCCATCCCGAGTTTATGGTCCGAGGACCTAAGTTTGAGTCCTATGTTTTGGATCTTAGGTACCAAAGTCGATGTCTTAAATCTAGAGTCTCGAATCTAAGGTTCGAATTTAAAGTTACAAGTTCCGCATCTGAATTGAAAGTATAGAATTTGGGGTCTCGAGTCTTAGGTTCTAAGTTTGGGGTCCATATTTCAGTCTTGTGCTAGTCCGTATGAGGTCTAAGGTCATGGATCTTTTTATAATCAATAATGTTTTAATTGTCACATTTTTATATCATATTACGTGTCATTAATTTACTGAACATGATTTTTCGTTTCTTTTTGAGTTTTTATTTTTATTTTTTGATATTCAATATATAAATGTCATATAAATTGTCACGTAAAATAATATAAAATTATGATATAAAAATATAATAAGTATAACATTAGTGTTTTCTAATTCCAATTAGCATGCGGGGAATTCGATCAGATATATAAGATCTCTCTATCCCACAGATCCCAAAGTCCCACCCAGACATAATAATTATTATAATGAGATATCAGAGGCCTTTGATCTACTAAAAAAGGATGAGACGTCCAGCACTAAACCCACCTTCCAAACCATTGTGATAACTTCTTGGTCATAACTTCACATACAAAAGATGTGTCTTCTTTTTATCTTGCACGTGATGATGATGCCTATTCAGCCAGCAATGCTCATTCTAGTACCTCTCATGAGTCTGATTGACAACGAAATCTCATCTCCAAAGCTAGGAATATACAAAGCCAAGTGCTCAATGTGACTTCTAGAGAAAGAAATATAAGCCATAAAGATGATTCAATTGGCTAAGTAACCTTTAAAGGAATGACAACTGATGCTCTTGCACTTCAAAATACAACACTGTGGCAATGGGAGTTATAAGATAGAATGTTTGGTTAGTTGGTGTCATCAGGGTCCAACATTATTCACTTCAGAGATTCTAAAAAAGAAAAAGAGTACTTCTATATAGATAATAGTGGCTGTAACTTTCAAGTCATGGTTACCTCACGACATTGGGTCACTGAATCTACCCCAAACCAGTCTATATATATAGGCATTAATGCATTATGCAACTGATGTGGCAAGACAGTGACATGTATATCAACAATAAAGCTTTTTACATAAATTGGATAATGACTATACAATATGGTCATTCAATTAAGTACGACCCTGAAAAAATGTATAGGTCGAGCATGCTTCCAAAGCTGTTTCCCCTAGTCATCCTTAGCTTCTACTTCATGGAGTTCTATGATTGTGATCTCTCTAACATTATGTCGGTTAATTTTAATGCATATGGAGGTGGAGCAATCTTGCCATTTGCATGCTTGAGTTTGAGTCTTGCCTTCAAGTTCAAGCCTTCATCAAATATCACCAATTATACCCAACTTAATTTATATATCTAGACATATGTACATGATGAAATGCATACTCTAATTGTGTGTTGAGTTTCATATCAATGATGTATACAGTATACTAGATCGTGACAAATGATATCAAAGTCCATCGCTCGATTTGTCATTACAACATGGCCTCAAGCGACGTTATAATATAACAAGTTTGGGACGTACTCTAATGAAGGCATCGAGTATTAGAGTGAGGAAGATTGTTAAATATCTAAGTTGTGCTTGTGCATGAATTGTGAAAACGTGTCTCGAAGTTCACATCAGTTGTAATGTATTAATATAAGCAATTTTTGGTTACCGACTTATATGGTATATGATATGACAGTTTTTTAGCTGTTTTAAATGAATGATATTAACAAGTAATTAAGAAATGAAATATTATCATATCAATTGAGATTCTAAAAATTTATATAATAATTGAAAAGATCAGAGCTATAAATTTTTAAACATGGCTAGCTAATATTAAATTAAAGGAAGTGGATCCTCTTATCGGCTTTTTGCTTGCTTGGATCTGCTTGTTTTTTATTTTTGACAAATGCCACCTCATTTTAATAAGAGTTAATGAATTTTATACTAAGAGAGTGTTTTAACAATTAAGATTAATAAGTGAATTGGGGTTAGCCTAGTTGGCTAACGACAAAAGCTCTCCTTACACACGCAAATTCGAACTATTCCCTCCAATGTAATAAAAAAAAACAATTAGGTTTAATAAATAATTGCAAGAAATATGCTTAGTGGGCTAGAAAATGGAGTGAGCAATGGGCTATTAGGCTTAATTGAGGTGGGCTACATTCAAGATATGTAGTAATTTTTGGTCTTTAGTACTACTCGTTTTGTTCAATAATTATATATAAGTATTCATTCACTAGGAGTGCCATTAACACTAGCTTCTGGTGATCAAAATTTTTATATATCTAGCTTGTGGAGAGTTTCTACCTGTAAAATATAGAAGTTTTTGATAAATTTGAAGGTTTTCAAAACACAAAAATGGAAAACACCTCCACCGGAAAAACCTAAAATGTAGAAGCACAAGTAGGAAAGCTAAATGTTGCCTTTTGGTTTGTTTTTGCAAACTTTTTGAAAGAGAATGTACGATAATGGACAAACAAGTCGACCCCCTAGAGATGAAAATTAACTTCCCTAGCTTAGAACCTCTGACTTTGTAATTCATTGTGGTACAAAAAGTAGTAGTTGCTATGCTAGCACAGAGATATATATATTTTTTGGGCAGCGCATGGATATATAATAGTCATGTGTACTACTCTACTCAAATGGCATCTTATCTTCTAGCTAGATGAAGCTCAGAGTAGGTAGCCAAACCCTTTCACATCATGTATTGTTCTTCTGTTGTGTTCAAATGAATCACCTCTTCTTTTTCTCTGGCCATGAAATTAATGAATCCCCCTCTTAATTTTATTAGTTCTAGTTTATTTTTAAAAATAAAACTTTTTCTAACATGTTAACCTTTCAACTTACCATTTTATCTCTTATTTCTATAATAATAAAGGGGAAATCAACGTATATGAGGAATAATTTATAGGTGTCACGTAATATCACCACATAATGTTACTACTTCACCTATATATGTTATAACACCATGTGGGTGGCCGTAACAAAGGTTGATAACACCCAAAAAAATAGTTTCTAATTTTGAGAGAAAAAAACCTAAGATGTTAAGTTGAGATAATATTTATAAACAAATACCTCCGCTAGGTGAAATATTCATAATTTCATGTTATACATGATTAATTAAAGTATTTAAGTAGAGAAATTATACTAAATTAATATGGATTAATTCATAATTACAATTAATCGTTAGCGAATGCATGTCAAGACTAGAGATTAGTAAAAATAAAAATATATGTTCACCTCTCTTACCAATTTTTTTTCTTGGTTACTTTACGAGGAATCAAACCTAAACCTATCACAATTCTAACCCATTATGCCACCCACCTACTCTCTTATATATCAATTTTTAATTAAAAGCTAATAATCATTGTAACATAATGGTTGATGATCGGTCGAAAACATCGTTTTGCCGCATGATTGGCTTTGCATCCATATATATAAATAT
This sequence comes from Purshia tridentata, assembly GCA_003254885.1. Classification (NCBI taxonomy): domain Eukaryota; kingdom Viridiplantae; phylum Streptophyta; class Magnoliopsida; order Rosales; family Rosaceae; genus Purshia; species Purshia tridentata. Next base: position 10,453 of record QANT01002701.1, read on the forward strand.
TATGGGTATTTCCGTACGTTCAGAATGACAATGCATGATGACATTCAATGAACACAATGAACACAATCCACACATTCAATAAAGCCTAAAAAATTGCAATTTGTTTAAAATTTTCCTTTGGGGATCATATACAATGTTTCCAAGCAGAAATATTAAAGAATGTAAAGAAAGATTTCAAGCAAAAGTTGGTTGCAATTGGTGTTGCATAAAGGCAGCTTGCTTGATGATTATGTTGAAAAAATTTGATAACGGTCTCATCAATGGTATTTCGGATCATTGATCTTAACTCTTTTATGTTTTATTGAATAAAATATGAAAAAAGATACCTATAATATAGACCAAATTAAATTTTATTCAATAGTTGAACATTTATAAGGCCAAATACTTGATAATGCTTTTTAAAAAAAAAAAATTTGTAATCACAAGTGGATTGAATTTTTAAACTTAATGTATATATGAGTGCTCAAAAATTAAGTGGGTTAGAAACTAATCACTCTTTATGATGTACTTCAAAATCCAAATAGTCCATTTTCTATGTAACATTCGAATAAAGGTGATCATTACAAAAATTAAAATCAACCAAGTTAGGAACTATTAAATTATCTAACTATATATCTTCAAATAAGTAGATGAATACCAGTGATTAATTAACTATATTTAAGCATTTAACTCAGAGGTCCTGATCGACTAACTATTGCATGCAGCTTATTGTGTGACGGTGACAGTGATTAGTGGCATTTCCGAAATCAAAAGTGATTAGTGATTAATTATTTTTACTCAAGAATGGCCGAGAACTATGGATGTAGCCTCTGATTTAGATTTCAAAAAGAATATCAAAGAAATTTCAACCCTACAAATTCTTTAAGACTCGATCTATATATTTCCCTATCAAATAAACATGATTTTTCATAAAGTTGAAACTAGTTTTAGAAAGTCCATAAGATCATCTTTCAATCTCTCGACCCAACAAAAGTTTTATTGAAAATGAACAAATTATTTTTCTTCAAATTGAAAATTGGTTTATCCTGACAATTAATTGTTAACAAAATAAAACATAAGTACCAAATTGACAAAACTGACCCCTGTGTTTTTTCAGCCAAAACACATAAACGAAAGTTTTAGTTTATATAACCTTAATGAAAAGATTGGTATCTTTATTTTAGCTAAGAAATTTCTATTTCCTCACTAAAAGATAAAGTTAATTTATTAAGTAACATATTCATCATTGATTTTATCGCTCAAAATGATAACCCTTGTGTTTTTAGGGTTTAGAAGTGCTAATTGCTTATATGTGCAACTGCAATTAACTGCAGTTTACAACTACATTTATAACATTACATTTAAAATATTTATCATGAATAAAAAAACACCAACTTTAACGCAGTTAAACACACTATAAAGAGAAAAATTGATCGGCAACTGTAGCTATGCAGAGTTGTCGAGAAAGTAAGACCTATGTCAAGTGCTCGATGGTCTATATCCGTAACACAATTTCCTTATTTTTATGAAAGTAACAAATTAAACTTGCCTCATTAGAATAATTAAGTATTTTTGGAGTAAATAAATTATAAAAGTTCAATGAAAAAACATAATCTAGCCAAAATTTGTGTGCTTTAAAAACTAAAAAATAGTTTAAAACAAAGATCCAATCTGCTTTTCAAGACATGAAATGGAAGAAAAAGCCCATTGCTTAGGGATATGTAGAGTACCTAGCTACTTAGTAAAGTGCGCGCTTTGCTTTCTAAGAAAATGTTACATAACACTATCAATGATACAGGCTTGTCCATGGATACTTTAGCATTTACATTACAGTTTTCAGTTCATAAATCATTAGCTATCTTTATTAGTTTATTCCTCCTGTCTGAAAAATCCCTTTTTCAATGTCGAAAAACATTACATATATATATATATATAAAATACAAAATTCAAATGTTAGACAAGGAAACACAAGTCAAAGGACAAAGGAATTATGATGTGGTGAGCTTCTCACTAACTTCCTCATATAATTGCTTGAATATTATAAGTAATTGAGCACTAGAATGATGCTAATAACAAAGCAGCAAACAAAGGTTTTAGTACAAAAGGTTGTGAGAGACAAATAGACATGATAAAAGTGGAATGTAAATGAGATAGGGAACATGATAAGAATAATGGGGCTTGTATTTTTCTTCCCTCTAATGTTTAGGACCTTATTAAATAACTTTTTACCACAGTCACCTGGTCTCACCCTATTATGCAGTTTTTTATTTATTTATTTGAGGGATATAGTATGATGATGCCAATTGCCAAGGACTATATAATAGACATGACGTGGCATGCAGTGATCCCCAATTACAATATATTTATTTGTTTCTTTTCTTTCTTTTTTTGGCCAAGAATATTTATTTGTTTCAATTCTTTGTTACCCAATTTAAAAGATAGATATATGATTTCTAATATGTTTTTCTATATCTAATTCTTCACGAATCTTAATTCTAACAAAATTTTTCACAATTCTCACCAATTTGGGCACCCTAAAGACAAGGATATAATGCAACACAAAGTCACACCAAATTTTAGGATATCGACATTCTGAAATTTAAATTTAACAAAGATTCAAAATGATTACATAAAAATTCCATATATACTCTTATAATCTTCAAATAATTGTAATAGTATGTGAACTTGAAATTAAGGGTAATATTGTATAAATGTTATCCTAAACTCACTACTCTTATCCGAACACACCACACTTCCTTTTTAATTGTAATTATTACATCTAAAGACATGCATATATAATGTGTGGAGTCCATATTGTATATTTATTTTTGTTAGAAGGGTGTCTGGTTCATCTTGTGTGCATCTCTACTAACCTCCTTTCCGGTCCGGTCAAAGACAGTTAATATATTATTAATTAATATTATATATTATAATTGGTCTCACTTGTTTGGGAGCAAAATGGCTAATAATTAATGTCATATACTTGTCTTATGCTTATTCGCTACTGACCCTAATTGTATTACCAATTACAAGCCAGTAGATATGCTCTTTGATATGGTTGTCTATGGGGTATTTTATTATTGTGGCTGGCCTAACTTGTTTGTGTTTTCAACTAGTTGGTCTCCATGGTCAGTGTTTAGTTATTATTTTAATACATGCGTGGAATTGCTTGGTTAATATTTTTGGTTTTTAGATAGACTTTGAGCCTTTGAGGAGTGGAATCTTAAGACCAAATCATAGGTATTGGAAACTTTTTCCTTCTTTCCTCCTATTTGGTAGGCAAACAAATGCAGTCCATAACCACCCTATTGATTAACAATCAAGCTCGATCACTTAATTGGAAAAACAATAAAATTATACTTCATGATCACAAAGTTGAAATTGATATTGATCAGGTTCATTACTTTGTGCTCCGCGTAGAAATATTGAGGAGAACTAAGAGTCTTAAGGGCTCGATACAAGTTTTGTACTCATGCCTTTAAACAAAACGACGCGTATATTTTAAATAATTATTGCACTCTACAAACTTAAAAGGTTAATAATAAATCAACAATATATGTATAATAAGCTAATATCCTTTCTCATTATGGAACCAGTGGTGGATCAGCCGCATGCACACAGTTGTAAATGGACAATTAGTTGACCCTATGAAGTAGAAAAAACTTACACTAAATGTAATTGCTCGATCCGTTGAGTATTGCTATATTCCTTAATATAAGGGCAACCAAAACCTAGTTGAAGAAAAGCCTCAAAGATAAAAAGACAATTAACTCTCAATTCACCAAGAAATTAAAAGAAGCTCATATGGTCGAGGACTTATTATTTTTTTCTGTAAGAACAATTTTTTAGACCAGCCACGGAATAAAACTCCTGCATTTAGAGAATTAAGCAGATGAAGATTTCAATTGTGTGTCCCTGCATGAGAAGGAAAGAGCCAAATGTCTCCAGCCCTATTGGCAATGCGAGGGACAGTTGGCATAATTAGGTGCATATAATTATCACCTGAATGTACGTTGTACGTATCTCAAGGACACCTTTTTCTTTTAAACATATTTGTTTGTCATGACCGTTTATTGCCATATTTGTTCTCACTGAGAATCAAAGGCACATTTTGATTTGATTTTACAATCAATTAGGTTTTACAGTTTGATATTATATGTCATGCGTGTTATTTGTCTTTCTCCTTTCTCTCTGTGTATCTGGCTTGAAAAAAACAGATGCATTATGATGTCTCGAATATGTTTCACCTTATGCAATTATAAATCTATTTAGTGGCAAACTATATAGTCGGACATATCCCAAGTGATAATCACACTTTTGTTGTCTAAAGCTCAAATCTCCTAATCCAAATGTTGAAAGTTGCAACTGATCGATAAAAAGAGGTGAAAAGAAAAGATAAAGGCAAGACTATAAATTTAGGCTTCTCAAAAAGCTGCCAATGCATATAGGCATACTGCTCAACAACAAAAGCAGACCCAGTTCTAATTTCCATAATTCTCGTTTGTCCAATTGCATGCTGTTACCAAAGCTTTGATTGGAGAAGGTGAGTGGAGGTGGAGAATCTAGGATTGATATATAGACTACCCTGTAAGGCTGTAACTGAGCAAAAAACAATTAATGATTGTGACACTGAAATTGAAATTGCATAGATAGTGTAAGAAAATGGCTTGGAAATAGGATGGATCAAGATCAAAATTTTAGTTTAACGAAAAGAAATTTGCAATATAATTATGTTTTTATTCTCTCCACAAGCATATATATATTGAATTTGAATGGCACAAAATTGTTTAAAGGAGGGACAAACTTTTAAGTTTTTAAGTAATCGTGAGAAACGATGTTTTTAATTATAATTGAATGAATTCTGATATGCTGAAACTAAAACAGATTGTCTCATTGTATTATATTAAACAATTGAATGTGATAAGCTTAAAAAGCAAAAATTTTGAGTGACATAGATAGAGCTACAATATTATCTACCAGCTAGTACTTTTAAATGATTTACCTTTATTATTGATATAGGAAACTCTTCAAAAACTACTTGACGCCTGTGTCAATTAGAATGCATATTATGAGTAGTATTAATTAATGTGCCCATTAACCTTAATTTTAAGGTCAGTTTTCCGGCCTTTCGTATTTCAATTACATTTTTCGTGTAAAAAATAGCTATATATATGAAGTGGTTTGACTTATATATTTTTGTATTACAAGTGGAATGATGAATTTATCCTTGAACATGTGATTACAAGAGTGACTTGTGATCATTTTTTGATGAAATTTGCAAATGGAATTGACGGAAGTGGCATATTGACATTAAAAGTAAAGTTGAGAGGCATATTGAAGTGGCATATTTGATTTTATAAATTATGTTATGTGTTAAATATGAACTGACTAATTATTAGTTTTGTAATACTTAGTCGAAAAATTCTCAAAATTTGAATCTCATATCCTCATATAAGATAGTTTTATAAAATGGGTTGGGTAGTATTACAATACAACTTTATGGTTTGTGTTCTTGTTTAGGTCATTTGCAGAGAAGTTGTGAAGGGCTATAATCTATCCGAATAATGATAAAGAAGTATTAAGAATTTTTATCTATATTTGGATTTTGTCCTTTTTCTGATACAGTGATACCCAAAGCCAAACTCGTTGCAGTAAAATTGTATCATTGAACCAATTTTATAATTTTCTTCAATTTGTCACACACGCATGCATACACACTGTCGTCTTGTGCAACCACAATTTTGTTGACCACATGTTTTCTTTATGAGCCAAGGAAAGAATTAATGACTCGAAATAGTAACCAATAGGACTCTTTCGTGCACGAGTCCGTGGATGAGTCTGAGTCTGACCTCACATTTCATAGGCCCACACACCACACACACTCTACATATAATCATCTATACATATTACAATTGAGAGAATTATTAATTCGACCTATCTTAACTCTTTTAAATCATTAGACCATTTACAGTTTGTTCAATAGTTTAATAGCTCAATTTTGTAAAACTTTTTTGGTATGGTTGAAACTGAACTGTAATTTTACTTATAATAGTGCAGTTCAAAAAAAAGATAGGGATTTTAATATAAGAGACAAAGAAATATAATACCGTCCATATATGTACGTGTCAATAAGTGAGAGTTCTTTTTTTTATCTTTGAAATGAACCGTTGATCTCCAATTTGAAATAAACTCTACTACGGCAAATCTTTTTTTTATTTTTAGTTCAATTTTTTGCAATAAAATTCAAATAAACCTCACTAGTGTAGATGCTGATGTAGCATGATGCATTGAACCTGTTTGAAGACCAGAAGACCAGATTGCCGACTGTTATGAATTGCTATGGGCAGTTTCACTGCTTCTCTTCCTATTTAAATTCTGATGCAACCTATTTAAATTCTGTACTTAGTCTTTATTGCTAGTTCACTGCATCTATTTTTCTTGTAACCTCCCTATAAAGAAAAGGAAGGGTTGTGTGCTCAGTTTCATCAAGAATTAATTAAAACAAAAGACATTTTCGTTTTCCAAATTTTCCCTAGTTTCTTCTTCTTCTTCCAGGTGTTAGAGAAGACCCGTCCCTAGCACGAGAGCTAGCCACCCTTCAGCGATCCTGCTGCGTCAAAAGTGGTATCAGAGCGAGGACTACCCTTGTATTCATGGCCACCAGAGACAATTCTAATACGGCTAACCTCGAGGATTTGCCTGAGGGAACCCGTATTGCAATCACTCAAATGTTTGAAACAATGGAGCACCGATTTGAGCAAAGAATAGAGCAATTAACAACAACTTTGGGGCGTTTACTGCCCCCGGCTTGTGAGCAGAACCGTGGCCCAAGGGTAGCAGAACCCCCCCAGCACAATGATAATGGTGATTCAACTGATGAAGAAATGGAGAATGCGCTCTTCAATGAAGCGCCACCCCAAGGTAACAACCGAGGAGATTTTCGCATGAAAATGGACCTCCCGTCCTTTAATGGTCGTCTGGGAGTTGAAGAGTTTCTTGACTGGATAGCAGAGGTTGAGAACTTCTTTGAGTATATGGAAATTCCAGAAGAAAAGAAGGTTAAGTTTGTTTCCTACAAACTTAAAGGTGGGGCATCAGCTTGGTGGGAGCAGCTGCAGATGATGCGGACCCGACAACAAAAGAACCGAATTCGATCTTGGCACCGGATAAAGCAACTTATGAGGGCTCGATTTCTTCCTCTTGATTATGATCAAGTCCTATTCCAACAATACCAAAATTGCCAACAGGGAAGTCGTTCCGTGCAAGAATATGATTTTGAGTTCAATCGTTTATCAGTCCGCAACGCTTTGACAGAGACGGAAGGCCAGCTAGTTTCTCGTTTTATTGGAGGATTGAGGAGGGACATACAAGACATAGTCTCCCTGCACCCCATCACCACTCTTAACATGGCAACTCACTAGCAAAGAGGGCTGAACTCCAAGTGAATCGACGTCATACCCGTGCCCCACCTCCTGTGAGAACATTTAGTGGCCCTTTGCCTCCCTCCGAACAAGAAAAAAGAAAGGCAGCAGCCCCAGTTTTAGAAACTACTCAGCCTTCAAACCGAGCCGCTGCTCGAAATTCAATTGGTGCTAGACAAGAAGCAGGTTCATCCAACTACAAGGCCAACAACACCAACCCATATGTAGTTCCCAGGGGAAACACTTGCTTTAGGTGTGGTCAGCCAGGCCATTACTCTAACCGCTGCCCCAACCGTGCCGTTCATTTGACCTTCCAGGAAGACGATAAAAACCAAACTGAGGACTATCACCAGGAAGAAGAAGATGCACCTGAGGATGATCCATCAGCATGGACATATGGCGATGAAGGTTTATCTCTTGTAGTGAGGCATCTGTTGTACACTCCAAGACGAGGCGAGAATGTCCAACGACACAACATTTTCAAGACTAGGTGAACTGTCAATGGTCGAGTTTGTGAAGTAATCATTGATGGTGGGAGTAGTGAAAACATCGTTTCACAGACCATGGTGGACAAACTGGGCTTGAACACCAAGAATCACAAACACCCCTATAGCATCGGCTGGATCAAAGAAGTTGGCAAAACAGAGGTAACAAAGCAATGCAATGTCTCATTCTATATTGGTAAAGATTATCAAGATGTTGTAACCTGTGACGTGGTGGATATGGACGCTTGCCATATGCTACTTGGAAGGCCTTGGCAGTTCGACAAAGACACCATCCATAGAGGAAAGGACAACACCTTCACTTTCTACCATGAAGGCACTAAAATCATCCTTGCCCCCATGAAGACGGGAGTTTATCCTCCACCTCCCCAATTCGAGAACCACTCCTTCTTGGTGGTCCCTGACATTTCTAAAGAGGTTAGAGAGTCCAAACAAATTTTTGCTGTTGTAATAAAAGAAGGGGCAGACAACTTGGTGGCAGACATCGAAATTCCAAATGAAATACGGCCACTGCTCACTGAATTTTCAGATTTGGGACCAAAAGATTTGCCGAGTGAATTGCCACCCATACGTGATATCCAACACTATATTGATCTTATTCCTGGTGCAAGTTTACCAAATCTCCCTCACTACCGGATGAGCCCAAGGGAATTTGAAATTTTGCAAGAACAAGTCAACGACTTGTTGAACAAAGGGCTAATCCGAGAAAGCATGAGTCCATGTGCCGTACCAGCCCTACTCACCCCAAAGAAAGACGGAAGTTGGAGGATGTGCGTTGACAGCCGGGCTATCAATAAAATCACTGTGAAATACAGGTTCCCAATACCAAGGCTCGATGACATGTTAGATCAACTGGCAGGTTCCAATATTTTTTCCAATATTGATCTCAAGAGTGGCTACCACCAGATTCGAGTACGGCCGGGAGATGAGTGGAAAACGGCCTTCAAAACAAGGGAAGGACTCTATGAATGGCTAGTTATGCCCTTCGGCCTTTCCAACGCCCCGAGTACATTCATGAGACTTATGAATCAAGTATTCAAACCCTTCATTGGTCGGTTTGTTGACAATATTTTGATTTATAGTCATAATAAAACCGATCATCTACAACATCTGAGGGAAGTGTTCATAGCGCTGCGACAAAACAAGTTATATGCCAACTTGAAGAAATGCACGTTTTCAATGGATAGCTTGATTTTTTTGGGCTATGTGGTAAGTGTTGAAGGTGTAAAGGTCGACGACTCTAAAGTAAAGGCCATCCGAGAATGGCCTACACCAAAAACAGTTAGCTATGTTCGAAGCTTCCATGGTCTTGCCACTTTCTACCGACAGTTCGTGAGGAATTTCAGTACCCTTGCAGCCCCCCTCACCGATTGTCTGAAACAAAAACATCTTCAGTGGACCAAGGCTGCTGAACAAAGTTTTGCTATGATCAAAGAAAGATTGACGACCGCACCAGTTCTAGCCCTCCCAAGCTTCGAGAAAATATTTGAGGTTGATTGTGATGCATCAATTGTGGGGATAGGGGCTGTTCTATCTCAAGAAGGTAGACCCGTGGCTTTCTTTAGTGAGAAGCTTAGTGAATCACGACAAAAGTGGACAACGTACGAGCTGGAATTGTATGCAGTGGTACAAACATTACATCATTGGGAGCAGTATTTAATTCAAAGAGAGTTTGTGTTAAACACTGATCACGAAGCCCTCAAGCACCTCAACAATGCCACAAAGCTCAATCGCATGCATGCTCGTTGGGTTGCTTACATCCAACGGTTCACCTTTTCTTTGAAGCACAAATCTGGAAAATTAAACAAGGTGGCAGACGCTTTAAGTCGCCGGACCTTATTACTCACCACAGTGCGCAATGAGGTAATTGGTTTTGAATATTTAAAGGATTTATATGCAGAGGATGAAGACTTCAGAGAAGAATGGGGGAATTGCCATTCAGGTATGGCTGCCAATGGTCAATTCCAGGTGTAGGAAGGGTACCTCTTTAAGGATGCACGCCTTTGCATCCCAAGGGGTTCCCTGCGTGAGCATATTATCAGGGAAATTCATGGTGGAGGTCTAGGAGGACATATGGGCAGAGATAAGACCATCTCCATGGTGGAAGACCGATACTATTGGCCTCAATTAAAGCGTGATGTCGAGAAGTTTGTTCGACGATGCTACTCTTGCCAAACTGCCAAAGGTGTAGCCCAAAACACAGGATTGTACACTCCACTCCCCATTCCAGAAGGTCCTTGGGAGGATTTATCCATGGATTTCGTTTTGGG
>QANT01002702.1:0-12367 GCA_003254885.1 Purshia tridentata
AAAAAAAAAAAAAAAAAAGTTGACAAAATGCCATCAAACCTTTTAAAATAAGCAAATTTACCATATGCCGTCAAATTTTCTGTTAAATGAGAATATTATGTTCAATCAAGAATTTTAAATAACTTTTTTTTTTTTATAAATTGAGGGGAATCGAAACGTAAATTTATTTTAATCCTAAGTTCTTAAAACATTACTCTCACCACTTAACTTAACCCCTACACTTTGTTTCCTTGGTTGATTAATTACTTGTTTTTTCCTTGTAACATGTATAATTTATAGAATTTTTTTTTTCTTGTTTTAATTTTGTCCTTCTATAAATCTCTTATGATTATGGGTATCAAATATAAATTTGTATTTGGTTTTTATTCCTTTATAATTTAGATTTTCATTATAGCACCAACCCATTGTTGATTGATTGCCTGAATTTTTTTTGAATGGTTTGGATATATATATATATTTCATTTTTTCTTTTTGATTGCTTTGTTGGATCCTACTATTGAAAATATTTGACTTTTTGCCCCTGTAGTATCATTGATTCATTGATTATGTCTTATAGATACAATCTAGCAAGAGTCAAACATATCAGGTGTTAAAAATGAAATCAATTTATAAAACTTATTTCTTGATGATTGTCTTGATTTGAATATGAATTCATTGGCTATATTGTAGGGCTGGAAATGAGTTGGTTTTACCCAACAATCAACCCATTACCAACCCATTTTTTCTGGCCGATATTCAACCATCACCCGACCTACAAACTCTAGGCGTAAAATGCAAGTGATCATGAACTTGCGTCATTATCCTATTTAATTATTCTACAATGTTATAGAAATGCAGTTTCAAGAGTTAAATAACCAGCTCACTGAGAAAAATACTGAGTTGCTTATTTGTATAGCATGTGTGAATCCAAGTGACTCATTTGCTACATTTGACAAGCAAAAGATATGTCTTAGAGTCTATCCAAATGACTTTTCTATAGTTGAGCTTATGATGCTTGAAGATCAACTTGCAAATTACATCATGGACATGCACTCTAATTAATACTAAATTTTCAGGATTGAAATGGATTATTGATCTTGCACAAAAAATGGTTGAAACAAATAAAGATCAAACTTACTCATTAGTTTACTTGCTTTTGACACTTCCATTAATCCTACCAATTGCAACTGCAAGTAATCTACTATGAATATTGTGAAAAATCAATTGCGTATGGGAAATGAATGAGTGAACGATTGCTTGATTGTATACATTGACAAATTGTAGCTAGTTTCTGTGGTGCTGACATATTGTTGTTTTTGTGGTGCATTGACATATTGTACATATTGAAAATTTTCAGGATTGAAATGGATCACTGATCTTGCCAAAAAAAATGGTTGAAACAAATAAAGATCAAGCCTACCCATTACTTTTGACACTTCCATTAATCCTACCAGTTGCAACTACAAGTATTCTACTATGAATATTGTGAAAAAATCAATTGCGTAATCGAATGGGTGAACGATTGCTTGATTGTGTACATTGAGAAAGACATGTTTCTTGGCATTGATTTTGTAGTTTTTGTGGTGCTGACATAATATTGTTGTTTTTGTGGTGCTAACATATTGTAATGAACCAAGAAAGTGCACATAGTGATTTTAGAGTGGCTAAGATATGATACGTCTTCTCTTAGTTATGTTCCTTTGTTATATTATGTGATTTCTTTTCTTGTTCATTAACCAATCAAAACTTTCCCTTTAATTTATTTTTTTTATTTTTTATTTTTTGATTTAAAGATTTTGAACTTATAGGTGAGCCTTAAAGTGAAAATGCCTCAATGAAGATGAACCGATGGTGAGGTATGTTAGCCTGGTATCACCACTTCTTGCAATATTAGCTTGATTGTATTGAGTAATGGGTCAGATACACCATGGAATAGTGCATTGACCAAGGATGATAATTTTGAAATCTCCTTCAACTAAAAGTTTGGAATAATCTATATTGGCAACAACTAGAATACAAAAACCTGAAGCCGCAAAATTCTCATTACATACTGATTCATTGTCTATATATGATTCCTACATATACATTCAGAAGGTCTATTAATTACAAAAAGCTTTGGAATGAATAAAATCAACCAAATAATTACTACCAATTCCACTCTAAATGTACAATGAATATTGGAATTTCACCAATAGTCTAACAAGGCAAACTTTACATGCAAACCAATTCTACGTCCGTCTTTTACTAGCTTAGCTGCTGTTACTAACCAATGTCCTGGAGCATCATGTGGGCCCCGGACCACCTCATCTGTTTGCACAAATTTAAGCAGCTTCGCAGAGCGATTTATCAGCGGAGGACCTTCCGGATATACCCCTGAATTAAGTGCAGCCGGAGCCTGCTTTTTCTGATCAGTTACTTCCCGCTGAGTGAATGTAAACGTTGTACTCAGATTCGTAAGGAAAGATGATTTGTGAGAAAGCTCTGGTGCAGCCGCCCACTCAGTCTTCCGGATTGCACAATTGGGTAGGTAGGTAAAATGCAGACGAAGGTGAAGTATAGTCTTGGGCCATTGCCCTTTGCTAAGGAGCTGTGCACCAGTTACAATGTACACACCACTTGAGTCTCCCTTCAACCAGTTGGGGTCATGCTTAACCACAGATGAACAGATATTTGAGTATCTCTTCCATTTAACTGGCTCTAAGAATTCGCTATTCGACTCACAGTCATCGGATCCTCGCCACCAGCTTGGCCTTGTTGTGGTGTTGTTGGCCAATGAACGATCCATTGTATTTGGAAGGCTTGACAGATGCTGTACATGTACAGCCAACCGATTACATTTTTTCCCTTCTAAATACAGGCGTAAGCCAACAACTGGTTTTTCACCAGTTGAAACCTGAATTGATAAAAGACCGAAAGTTAGACATACCATAATCAATCGACCAAATGAAGAAAAAAAAACCACAATCAGGAGCATACTGCGAAGCTTTTATGGGTAAATAGAGCAAGTGCAGTAACTAAACAAAGATTCCATTAAGAATAATGTTTGTGCAAGAGTGCCTTTTGTGCAACAAAACCAAATCTGCTAAAGAGAACCCCGGCTATCCCATGGGAATTTGAACATGTCGAACTGAGGCATGACTGGGGTATAAAGAGAACTAAATAAAAGATGGTACTGAACAGACATCGCAAATATATGAAATATGGATGTAACTTTCAAGACGGAAGGCAGCATTTATAGCATCTTTCTTTACCTCTCCCACTGAGATGGCTTATTTACACTTAGCCAGTATATCTCAGCCTTGATCTCTCTACAGTCCAGTTTTCAGGGAAAAGACACGAAAACTATTCTATTAAGGAAACTTAATTGTGAATGCATGAAAAAAAAAATTATGAATGCATATCTAAGAGAACCCTGGCTTTGACAACACAATATCTATACAAGCTCGATAAGCTTTGGTGATTGTGCAGTCATCCTAGGATCAATTTTGGTGATAAGACCAAAACTTGATTCTATTGATAAATCAGAGACATAGATGCCACATCTATATAATAAAGATGAGCCATTCCCTGGAAGCCTAAGGCTAGGGCTGTTGCCTAAAGAATAAGCAAGAATCCGTTCTGGTCCAATAAAAATTGTCCATGATTTTATCTTGTAATTATTTTTAACTTAATTCAGAATTGGCTTTATGTTTAACCTTATTGCCAATTGAGTCAGATTATCTCAACCACATTTACAATACTAGATATACGTTCTAACTGCAGGCCCTGATTCCTATTTTATTAGCAAAAAAGTTTAGTTGAGTCACTTAGATATCTTCTGCTTTAGGTTTATTAGTAAAAGTTTTCAATTTCTTTCAATTCCAAAATCCTGTGTCTGAGAGGGAGAGAGAGAGAGAGATACACACCTGGGTAGAGCTAACATAAATCTTAGGACCCAATAAACTGAATTGCAGAGAAGGACAAGAAACCCTTTTCCGTCGATGCGAAAGAGGCAGTTCACAAAACATAGGTGCCCATTGCCTAGGAACTTGGAATTCCAAGAAATTTTGTAAATCCTCGGGAGCAGGCTTGTCTGAGATAATAATTAAGAATTAATGAGGTAGCCCTATTGATGTAGAAATAAAAAAGGTGATAGTGGAAAGCTGTGCAAGTGATATGGACCATAATTGTAACAACTTTAACATCATTCCATTGGTTGGGCAGTGGAGTACTTACAACGTAGATACAAGTTAATTGCATGACTAAGATAGCCACTGCCTGGAATCCCAGAAAGAAGAGAAGTAATAGGTACAAACTTAAAGAGGATGGCTTCTGGTTCAGCAAGCACCGTCTGGAGCCAATTGGAATGAGAATTCAAGAACACATCCCCTCCTCTTTTTGAGTAAATGATGGTAAGACCCTGTTCCAAGTTAAAAAGGGAAAATATTAATCATGGCCCAGGATTGTTGTCCATAATACTACAGTGCTTGATTGTTGTCCAAAATTTATCATCCCCTATTTGCTTACATCCTTTCTTGACGTTTCTGAAATAGTGGTTAATTGCATTGTGTTCGACTGCAAAATACGATTGAATACATCTGGAACCTACAGAAATGGATTGCCTTCATCAATTATATTCATGTAGAAAAGAAAAAAATCAAAAAATCAAATTACAAGATTAAGCACTATACTTTCTGTTTGCCATCTCCCATTTCTCCCCGCCGTAAAGAAGGGCTTCCATCTGAAAATATAAAATCTCCAAGATCCTCCAGGTGTCTTCTGAGATCAGCGGGAGGAACTGGTGAGGAAGATTTCTGTCTAACACAAACTAAATCTTGTCCTCCAACAGCCATCCCAACTATTATGTGTGTCCCATAAGAATGGATGAACCTGCCTTATAAAACTGGTCAGTACCAAAACCACACTTGGCCGTTATCATGGTTGGCAACATTCTGCTTTCAAGATCAATTATATCTGGGCACCCCACTATTCCAGTACAAGAAACAAGAAAACAAATATGAAGGTAATAAGATAAAATTACACCATCTAATACTATGATAATAGCACAAAGCTGTTATTGACTAACTCTAGTCTAACCATTTGAAAGACCTTCCATCTTGTCTTCTACATTCTATTGTTCCCTTCTTATGTATGCATTCAACTTGTACAAAGTTCTCTTTTGTTTGCCACTAATCCAGCTTAACCATTCTGCTGTCTAATTCCTCTAGCATTTGAAAAGTTGCCTAGCAATTTATACCATAATGCATAGCTAGCCATATAATCATCTCAAGAATATCCATTTCCCACAGTGTTAGGTATTACACAGCACTTAACACAGGCATTAATTTTGATATTTTGTCTTATGTGTAGTAAAACCTTTAGATTCTAAAGTGCTAGTCCTACATAAATCCACCTCACTCTAATTTAATCAACCAAAATTAGAAAATTTATACATAGTAGCTGACAAAAGACTCCAAATGGGAATTGAAACAATATATAAGGGTATGAAGGTGAATATTCTAGAAATTGTTAAATCAAATATGTCATTCAATTAACAAATTTCAAGAAAAGACACAAAAAAATGGTTAATCGGAAAGGATGTAGCTTATGATATGCATAATGTTTCATAGCATGTACGGCCATGGCTCATGGTGGACAATTTGATGTATTAAATTTGAAAAATTAGAATAAAACTCGCAATGGCACTTCCCCAAAGTTGTTCAAGTTATCTAATACTCAAGCCCAAGAGAGTTTTTCAATAGTGAATCAAAAAAATAAAAGAATATGCAAAACGGATCCAAACGCAAAAAATGCAAAACTAAGACTATTTTATGATTGGAGCATGAAAATATATTTTATGTAACAGATACACATGCCATAAAATATTGTGGTGGAACTGTAAACAGGCCAGGAAAAAGCCAAATTCGGTTCTTGTTAGTGAACGGTGAACAGTTAGATAAACAGAAGTTGTGATTTTGGATGACCAATAAGTTGATAGAGTGGTTATTGTGTTTAGGCTATTGTAATTAGTATATGATGGAGGCAAGACTATTGCTGAAAGAAGTGTATGATATGCAGGAAATGGGAGGACATGAAGAAACTGGAAGAGGAAGAAATTAAAAAAGACAAGAAAGGGAACATGCCAAGCGTTGGACATAGGAGATTGACTCTTACTTATATCATAGTCACTAGTACTCTAGTTGTGAAACTATAAATTTTGAGAAACCAAAACTACGTTAAAGACCCAGAAAAAAAAAAAAAACAAAAAACAAATAAAACTCTTACTTATATCATAGTCACTAGTACTCTAGTCGTGAAACTATAAATTTTGAGAAACCAAAACTACGTTAAAGACCCAGAAAAAAAAACAAAACAAAACAAAAAACAAATAATCATTAGACCTAAAAGCTTAAATCATTAGGTGGAAGGGTCCATATGAGTATTGTATCCAACCAATAAAAGATTTCTTTCTTTAATGACCCCCACGTCCAGGTCAGACTGAAATGGACAAACTGTGAAGCTAACTGTTGAAACCCAAATACTGATAGGGAAACAGGGGTTGCAGAGAGAATAGAATAGGCAACAAACCTTCCTACTTTATAATTGAGGCCAAAAGTTCACGAATGAGCTTAATGATCAGCAGGTCCCAAATGCTTGAAGAGCCAATGAAAGTTGAACTTAAGGGGAGACTTGCGACGTGCAGAAGACTAATTGAAACCAGGCTCTGATAATAAATAAGTAAGAAATGAATATCTAATCCAAAAGTTTCAACTATTAGGTGGAGGTCTATATAATACTTATACTCATGTTAAAATCATGTCTAACCAATATGAGTTTCTTTCTTTAACAGAGTGGACCCTTAAGAGTATGAAATGCTTTCCATGGTTATGCATTTTCCTTATTAACATGGTTTCCTATTGTATTGTACAAACGAGCAAAGATAATTTCTTAGAGTTAAATGTTGAAAAAAGTACCTAGACAACGAGGCTGGATCCCAATGAGATGGAACAGATTTCTGTACTTTTTTTTGCAAGATTAATGGAGATGCTGTTAGGTGCAAATAGTACAATGAAATGAAGAAACCATCAAAAGCAAGATATTTGGTTTCTGCAGCATCATGAAGCCAGTCCCCAGTTAAATCGAAAATGGAATTGAGATAGCCTGAAGGAATTTTCCCTTGCACGGAAGATTTCTGATTAAGTAGCTCAGACATCTGCAAGAACATTTTGTAACCAAAACTACAATGAAATAGGTTATAAGGGTTAAATATATGATTGTTTCATTTTAAATTTATAGACATTATTGACACTCAAAATAAAAAACAAAATCCCTGTAAATAAGAGATAAGGGAAAGACAAGCAAGAGAGGAGCAATACACATAACAACCAATAAATTAAATAGACAGCCATGGCTATAAGCAACTTCTAGATTTTTAAAATGGCAAACTCACTGAAGTAAAACATATTTAACATTATTTACATCAAAATGGAATTGTAGAACTTCACAAAAGAGAAAAGGGGAACCGAGTAATAAAGATTGAATTGCAGACCAATAGTCCCCACATCTGGCACCATCATTTTCTCTCTATACTTTCCAATTTTTGTTGATAATTTTCTACAAGATTCTTAGACCATAGCAGAATCCAGTTTTCCATTCTTATTTTTTTATCATAGTTTTCCATTGTATACATTATCAAAATCTTGATCCGCATACAGATACCTGACCACGCGTCTAACTGATGAATCTTGAAACAATGGTGACAGATGTCTTATTGATGTGAAGATGCAAGCCTGGCTGCACATTCTATGCATTCATCATGCTGTCTCAAGATGTTGATTCAACCTCTTTGAGACCAATGCAAGAGAATCTAAGAGGACTTTTAAGCCTAAGCTGCCAACTAGTCCTCTAGGGTCAACCCACTATTTCTCAAAATTCTAGTATTTTATTGTATGTATGTTTGCCTTTTGTTTTATAGCATGTTATGTTAGACAATAATTATGCTTCTTAGTCATTTAGATAGGATTGAATACCATGTGACTATTAGTGAGCTTGGACGACTAAGATTTAACTGAAACATATTTCACAGTTCCTGGACACCTAGTATACAAGGTGTTTTGAGAGTCTTTAAAGCACTTTTTCTGTCCAATGAAAAAAAAAATATTAAGACTATCAGATCTGAACTATATCCTGAAATCTTGACCGGGAAATTATGATACTAGTAATCCTACTTCAATTAATTCACTATCTTTTCCCATAAATCTGGTGCTATTTGTGAAGTTTCTTCCTTAGAAGGTGATGCAATACCACTAGGTTGGTTGTTGTTGGAAACTGAAGGCTCAAACTAAAAGTTTCATACCTCAAAACAGAGTCCCTGGTAGTTCATCAGGCACTAGTTAAATTTACTAAGACTTCACTTCAGTATTTCTAGTCAAGGGTATTTTGGTCCATTTCAGTAATTTCTGGCCACAATCATTTTTATAGTTAAATAAGTCAAATTATGTTCTTGGGCTCTAATACTAGCCTTTGAGTTAATTCCTTAGTTAAATAGAGGCTTAAGTCCTACATAGGAAAGGCTACAGAACTCTATACATACCTACATAATTATTCTATGTTAGCGAGTTTGATTAATGAATTGTGGGTTTTGGTTCACTGAAGGCATATATGCCTTGGGTTATTTCTCCTTTCTTTTTTTTTCCTTTATTTGTACTTCCTCACTGACACTTTTGTGTTACTTTTCACATGCACTATTCAAGCTGCTCAATTTAGCACAAAATCAATTAAATTTTAGGCTTTCTACTACCCCAAACCAAGACCTGTTTCTACCCCAATTCGAAAACTAAACTCTCAACATTTTCCAGATCCATCAGTCCTCAGATAACCTCCAAAACAATCCTAAAATTCCAAAGTAATGTTTTTGATCCAGAAACTCCAGCAACCTATATTTACCCTGTTTGCTCCTTTTAACGTATCCTTCCAAAACCTGTCTTTCCCAGTATCTAACTCATCACCTAAGAGATAAGCATACTTGCATAGACAGGTAAGTTTCCCTAACCTGTCAGAAATCAGAGACTCAAACATTTTGTATCCTGAATGCAATCTAATAGGCATCACATGTTAACCATGTCTTGAACAGAAACAGAATAAACCTTATTTCTTTTGGTATAGCTAAGCGTCAACATTTTATTTACATTTATGATATTTCTCCTTTTACTTACATTTAAAGAAAAAGGGAAAGATAAAGAAATTACAGATGAAGCATACTCCAACATTCAGTACTTCCAGCACTTATTTTCACTACTAATGAGTTCGCCCCCTAACTCATACTCCAATGCCTATTAAACCATCTACTGCACCTTGATTTTTTATTGTCCAGGTGCATCACTGTCTTATTTTCATAATTACATAGCAGTGGTTTTCTGACACTACTTGGTTTTCCTACCGTACTCCAGCCCAAGTTTTCTTCACAAGTCTCTCCTATTACTTGTGTAGGCCAGATTTGTTGATATTTGAGTAATAGAAAACCACAAATATTTCAAACTCACAAGAAGTGTTTGATTTGATAACCATGCTGATTAAAACAACATCATAGGTTATTGTTCATGTAATTGCAATGAGGCAATGTTCATGCTTCTGTAGCATCTATTGACTATTGCCTACACAGCTCGAATCCCTCCCCCCAGCTAGCTCCTTCAGTTTCCTATTTGTTTAAAAGGTTTTATGTTATACTTGCATTATTTCATACAGCTGGCATTAGCCTTTTATTAGGATTGGGATTTATTTATATAAAAGGGTACATAAGGAAGAAGAATTCTCTTAATTTCCTTGTTCCTTAGACCAGAAAACCCAGTCGGTTTGATTGTGTTATGTTCCTTAGTCCCTACTAGTCTTTCTTAACCAGTACTAGTATTTACTATTGAGTCACTCAAAATGGATTCCACTAAACTGTTAATTTCTAGATTCTCTTTACAAATTAAGGAAAAAATCATTCCAAAGCTATTTGGGCAACTCAATTCTGGTATTGAGCTTAAACAGAGAAAATAATGGAATCAAGCAGTTTCCCAAAGGTTATGGAGTTGATATGATATCATTGGATTGATGACACTTTTGTGATGTTTTCCACTAAACTGACAACTTAGTCACTACAGTTACCACAATCAAACACAATCATTTCTTTTTTTCATACGAATCAAACACAAAGTTGCAAATCCTATAATAGAAAAAAGAAAGAGTGAAAAGTTCACCTGATTGAATTCAAGAACATCGGATTTGAACCGGGTTCGATCCCCTTTATCGAATCGAATATCCTGGGGAACCCCATGAATAACAGCTCCTCCAGCACTAGGAATGACAATGTCCCTCTTATCAACCTCGTTTAGCACCACCAACCTACCCTTAGTCCCATCCAATCCTTTGGCAAACTTCAACCTGAAATCACTGCTCAAATCAAAGCCTTGCCCCAGAGCCTCCAACGCCCTCACCTCTATGGGCCTCTCTGCACCCTCCTCCATCCTCATCTCCTTCTCTGCTTCTCTACTAAACAATCAGAAGAAATACCAATAACCCACTAACCCATTCGTCGGTTGCTTTGGATTTTGAGACCAACAATTATCAGAACAAATAGCAGCAGCAATGTCCTTTTTTTCTGATCAGGATTCTAGAAGAGGTGTTAAATATTTCAAAGGGTTGTCAGCCGTGTTTGAATTGAAAACCTTCCAAATAATCAACCAATCAATCAATTAATTATTCAAATATGTCATAGGACCACCAGCAATCACTTGAAAAAGTCAACCACATATTCTATTCTGGTGCACCGAACACTTGAATTTATCCAGAATTTTAAATTTTTACATCAAATTATTGTAACACTGCTGAATTTTTGGGTTTGAAACCTTGAAGGTTCCGCTAAACAAATAAATAACTTTCAATAATTTGGGTTAGTTGGTCCTGATTGGTTTAAGTTTGTGAGAGAGAGAGAGAGAGAGAGAGAGAGAGAGAGAGAGATGGGGAGTTGGTGTTGACAGTTTGAATATTGACTGGGGAGGGCCGGGACTCAGGAGGCTGCTTCTCAAGTCAACGCTGATGACCCAATTCTTAATTTTCTTACACCGCCTGGCTTGCTTTGCATTTGCATGTGGGTATGTACAGAAAGTCTTGGTGGGTTTGGAGTTTAGCTAGCTGTACTAGTCTAGTCTCAATCTCTAAAGGCCCAGTGAAAATGAGGCCTAACACCAAAACTACAAACAGGTCTTCCTAATTTACTATTTAAATATAATTCTTTAAAATAATTGAAAAATCAGTCTTCTTACTTTTGACAGGGCTCATTGATTTGAAGTATCAAATTTTAATGATTTTTTAGTTTAGATACCAAATTTTAAGAGCATTTTAAATTAATTATGTAAATTACATTTAAATCAATGGAACGTTTCAATATGTATGGTCAATGTAAATTATTTTTTCTATAAAGGTCAATAAATTTTAAAATTATATCTCATTTTAGTCATTAAACTCAATCCACTTAATGATGTCATGTATTTTGAGGCACTGAAAAATACTTATTTATCCATCCATTTTTTTGCATTTTTATAATGTAAAATTGCTACATTATTCTTTTATTTAATTAGTTTAGAATATAGAAATGGAGTGCAGGGTATTTAGGATTGCTTATAGTTATAGAACTAATTCCTATAATTATAAAACCCATATGAGATACAGAAGAATAGGCTATTCTTTTTTTTAAATTTCGCTGACTAGGAGATGTTGAAGCTGCATAGATTGTTTGTTGACTTTAAGTACCAAATTTCAATAATTTTTTAGTTTAGATATCAAAATTTAATAGCATTTTAAATTAGTTACTAATTGAAAAGTCAAACATAATAATATAATAAAAGGTACTATAATTTACAAATATTACATCACAAGCCATTATAATAAAAAAATATATATACATATTACATCATTACTATTGCATTAATTTATACTATATTATATTAAAACTAAAAAAAATCAATCCATATTAATCAATTTCCAAGACAATATAAAAGTATCAAGGGCAATTTTGTCAAAATTTTATAAATTTTATCTAAAACCCATCAAATATGGGCCAAAAGACAAAAATATCAAATGGAAAGGCTCAAAACAAAGGGCCTAACATGTTTGTGACCTAATCTAAAAAACTAAATTTAAATTTGGCAGTCCACTTGAAATATTATATGGTCTTCATGCTATTCTAAACAATAATTAAGATTTAGTATTTAATCCTAATTTTATATATATATATATATATGAGATTCAGGATTTAAAAATGGGGTTTAGAGTTTATAATAAGGGTTATGGATCGCTTATGGCTTAGGATTTAGGTGAATAATAATGCATATTTATTAATCAATTGTAATTTTTTTTTTTTTTCCAT